>VZTL01016861.1:40177-69600 GCA_013400535.1 Scopus umbretta
AAAAAAAAAAAAAGAAAGAAAAGGAAAGATTGTTTCAATTAGCAAAAGTTATTGTTTGATTGAAAATGAACGGCTGCTGCATATACAACTCAATAAACAAGCATCTTTTGTTTTGCTTACAGAAAGCCAACAACGTTGCATGTGTTGGCATGTGGTGTTTGCTTTCTCCTTTCACTGGAGGAAGGAACTGAAGGCACCTCGACGTACCACGCTGTGACATCTCTGAGACACTTCTGGGCTGACCCCATGCAACCCCTATGCATGGGGTCAGCTGACCCCATGCAAGCCCATGCACCTACTGGGCTTGGGGTATCCCATGCAGTGGTGTCTGTCCCTGTTTTGGACACTGAGGGAGTGTGTTAGTGTGGGGCTGCCCCAAGCCCAGCCACACTGCAGCCCTGGTCTGTTGGGGCTGTTGAAGACCAGTTTGGTTGCCCCTGCATAGCCCAGCATGGAGCAGTGCACCTCCATGACTGCATGGCCCAGTGAGGACTTTGGTTTTCCTTTTTTTCTCTTCTTTTGTCTTCTTAGGATTGCTTTTGACACTCACCTTATAGCAAAGATAAACAGACTGTCACCGTAGCTTCAGCATCAGCTTAAGCCAGCTTTAGCTGGCGGTGCAGGCCCTGAGGGGCTTCCCTCCCTTCCACAGACTTCGGCAGCTTGCTCCCACCCTGGCCGTCCCCTTTCCTGTGGGTGAGCATCGCCTTCACACAGCCATCCCGCATGGGTTGGGGAGTGACTCAGGTCATAGCTAAGCACTGAGTTACTTGCCCACCCACCCATTTATTTACGTATCTGCGTACTTGCTGGGGGAGCAGCTTCCCAGACCAGTTCACTAAGCAGTTGCATGAGAGCCTGTGTGAGCACCGCAGGGATATTTCAACCTACGTGCATTTTCTGGCATTTTAATGCCTCTGTTATGCTGGAGTCCTCTGTGGGGAATTTTGCGCTGCTTTCACAAGAAGCCTTGGAAGAAAAAATAAGGCCTCTGTTTTCCTTTCGTCAGGTTAAGTGTGGTGGTGCTCACACAGCAAATTTAAGGGCAGGTGCCTGCACAGGAGCAGAGCACTTGGTGCGCC
Source organism: Scopus umbretta (assembly GCA_013400535.1). Lineage (NCBI taxonomy): Eukaryota > Metazoa > Chordata > Aves > Pelecaniformes > Scopidae > Scopus > Scopus umbretta. The sequence continues at coordinate 41,260 of VZTL01016861.1, forward strand.
TGCAGGGCTTCGCCTGGTGTATGCACAGAAGAAGCTGGGCAGCCGCGTCCGGCTGCGGTGGTGGGCAATGAGTGTGTGTGGTGGAAACCTAGCTCAGTCAAAGCAAATTTTGGGGCCTCTGATATCACCACTGAAAGCACTTTTCAGAGTCTCACTTAGCACCCATGGGGATCATCGTTGGTGCCAGGGAAGCAGCACCTGGGGCTCTGCAAAGCTGCTGGTGCAGCCGCACTCCTGCTCTGGCGGTTGGGGAATGCGGGCTCCTTCTCACCAGGGAGGGTCCAGCTGTCCCCAGTGATTGATGCCAAAGGGGAACCCAAAAGGGGATCTGCAGGAGCCCTCTTTGCATGTCACTGCTGTGGTGGGTCTTAGCAGATGTGAATCTCACTGATTCACGAAGGGGAAGCAGGTGTAGAGAGGGTCTAGGAAGAGAGTGTAGGGCTGCAGCTGTGTAACCCTTTAAATTGATTTCAAGGACTAAAGTATGTCAGGCGTGCTCTAAAGAAACAGCAGTGCACCTCAAAGTAAGAAATCTCAGGCAAGTTTTGGTTTTTTCTTCATGGCCACTTTTTCAGTGGCAAACCATTTTGTGGGGGTGAAGCGCTGACCAAATTCCCTACAACTTGAGTACTTGCAGCGAATGGAGACAAGCCTGACCATGCTTTTCAATACACTCAGTATGAGCTGAGCTTTAAATGATGTAATTTTGGCTAAATATAAATTTACTTATGTTGGCCCAAATTATCTGAGGGAGCTGGCTTTGTGGAGCTGTCTCTCTTGTACGTAAGGACAGGGTGGGGTCATCACAGCGCTACTGGGGCCGTTCTTCTCTTTCTTGGATCACTGGCATTATGAAATGGGAGAGGAGAGGTGAGGAGAGGAATCTGTGTCCTGTATGGCAGTGTCATGGTTTGTCTGCCGGAGCCTCACAGAAGAAAAGTTCCTGGTATCTCAGTGTGTCCTCTGACCTGACCAGCCACGGGGTGGATGGGGACCATGCAGGGAAAACTCTTCAAAGATATTCTTACACCGCTCTACTCTCCTGAGACCCCTTTTCTACAAGTAGTCTCTCTAAGGAAGTTATTCAAGCTGCGGTTATTAAAGAAACTTATAAAAATATGTAGATATTTGGAGAATACATTTTTTTCTCATTTATAATAGAAATATTAAATAGAGGGGTTTATATTATGGGAATGTCACAGAGATCATATAAAATTTTGCCAATTCCTAATCTGTGTTTCTCTGACACCTTGCATTTTAACAGAGCACAGGTGTTTTATGTCACATGGGGAAAACAGTAGCATAGTGAAGAGGAAAAAATGTGTTTCATACACTTATTTATGAACTTACATCTGCTTTCATCAGAGTCAATGGTTGGCAAAACTCCAATCAACGTCAGTAGGAGTGAGCGCTAAATGTAACCATCAAGTCAGCTTGATTCTAGGTAGCCCTGAATAAAGAATGAGGCTTCCAGGTCCAAGGACCCGTGGAGAAATACTTTCTTCAGTAGACATTTATCAGCAATCAGAGCTGAATCAGCTCAGGACTGGGCAAAGAACTGCTCTTGGGTAGCATAATTGTAGTCTTTCCACGTTTGGTTTTTTTTTTTAGTAAATTCCAGGTGTAACACAGTATATTTACAAAGGTTAAAAATAACACACAGCTGTGAAGAAAAACATCTCGGGTTTCATTTCAGACCTGGGGCTTAGGATGAATCACTGCAAAGCTGCACCCTTTACACTGGGCACACTTTCTGAAAGCTGCTTTTCCACTGCCCCTGCTCCCCCGGTGATTCAGAAATAAAGCAGACTCACAGAAAGTCCTAAAAAAAGCCTTTGCAGACAATCACTCCCTTGTTGTTCTGGGCACTAAAAATACCATTTTTCTAGTGTCTGCTTACATTTTCAGTTTTGCTTTCTATACCACAGAAGTCCATTCCAGCCATTTGAATTAAGCCTTGGTTCAGTGGTACACATAAGCACGTGCTCAGTTTGAAGTACCTGAGTAGTCCTCTGAGCTCCCATGGAGCTGCTTACATGCTTGACGTTTAGCATAGTCTAAGAAAAGTTGCTGAACTGGGGATTTGCTTGTCCACCCAGTAAGCTAACAGGACAAAACCCTTGACCATCTGCTTCTGGATTTTAATGGCAAGTTTTGACTGACTTATGATCTCTTTCCCCACCCCTGTCTGTTTATATTCAGATCAGAAAACCAGCTCAGAAACCCTGTCAGATTGCCAAAAGCTGTGTGCTACTACTGGATCTTTCACATCATTTACTGTTCAGTGTTTACAAGAGTGTTTTTAATGCATGATTGCCCATAGAAGTGGTGTAGGCTAATACTGATGTGATATTTCACATCAGCAGCAAGACTTTGATGTCCCTATATCGCAAGTTCCTTTTCACAGAAAAACAAAATAAAGTAACTGTTCCATTTAGGCCAAAGGATGCTACTAGCTCTGTTTCCACAAAAACATTCCTAAAAAGTCCACGAATGGACCAAATGGTTCTTTCTTTTGTCTTTGTAACATAACTGACCTTGGGCATCAGGGTGGGCATGTGCACATGTATAAGGGCAGGAGTTGGATGATGTTTCCAAATATATGTGATTTAGTATGCCGACTTATTTATGCATATATGTCATTTGTATTTGTTAAAGGTAAACAGAAAAAGCCAACATTTTAGTCACAAGCAATCATCACAAAAGCTCTTTTTCAACATGTTTACATCTGAAAGGAAAAGTTACTTTGTTTTGCTTAGCTCTGCTTAGACAGAAATAAGCTGCATCCCACAATTATATTTAGAGGTATGTAGTGGGATAGAAAAGTTAAACCTGAGAGAATAATGCCCAAGTATTCTGGTTCTGAGAGGAAAGGCTAAATTCACCACCACTCAATGACAGGCAAGACCATGTGCTGATTATATCTTCCCTTGTGGTTATTATTCAGTCCTGTGGCTGACAAAGCAGTTGTAGGACCTTTACACAAGGCAGATTTCATATGTAATACGTTATGCGGCACCCAAGATATTTTATACCTGAAAAAAGTATGTGAAGCCAACATTTTCCAGGCAACATTCAAGGCCCTGTTCCTTCTCCTAAAGAAGATGACAGTACCCATTGAGTGGTTTCTGTGATATATTTTATTTTTAAACTGAAAGCCATCAGCAGTTAATTTTTTTTAATGTACACATTAACACAACATAGTAAAATTAGTAATAACACTGCATAGAAAAAAACTGATATACTTAGAATGTATTTTTAGTATTTAAGATATATACTAAATCTTTTCAGCTTTCCAAATGCTAGTTATTTTTTAAAACACACATGTGAAAATTGTAACTACATTAGTTCCTGACCCATGGTAGTGCTGAGCAGTCAACTCATGTGAGTCACTTGGGCACTGAATAAAATATTTGCCACATACTTTTGATGTATGTTGAGCAGACACTGATCCAAACTGTTTATTATTTTTCCTCTTTTGGCCTCAAACAATAGCAAAACTCTTCTGGGAAAGCACCTGTATTCTGACCACTTGTGGGCTTACAGTGACATTGCTGCCCAACACTTGCAGCCAGAGCTGGATTTTTTGAGCCGGGGAGAGCAAGAGGCTCTGGGTGAAACACATTTTGGGGGGCAGAGGGCAGATCCTGAAACATGCTTCCATGAGTCTGGGTCCTGGAGAGTCTCTTGGTTCTCTGGACTGCCAATTATTTGGTTTGCAAGGAACCGAAATGAAACATCGCAACCTGACTCGCTACTTGTTTAGTAAGACCATAGTACAGTTTCAGCAGTTAAATGGCAGGACTGAAAGAAAACTTGTTAGTAATGTAGTATCACTAAAGAAACAAAAACCCAACTAACACCCTCCTTCCCTTGCCAAACAGCCTCTTTACATTTAAAGGTATTCCCCATGGCTCTGTTCTTTATTTTGATTTTTGTAACAATTTTTCTCTCTCTGATGAAACACGTTGTAGACATTAAATTAAGGGACAAATATGTCTGTGTCTGCCAGAAAGAAAACTGTGATGCAATTAAACTGCCATTAGGGAACCCCCTGTGGGATGTTAAATCTAAAGACTCTATTCAGAAAGCAAAGCCAAAATTAAAGACGTGTCTGGTTGCAGATCCTCTGCAGATTTCAATTTCTTGACTGCAGTACCATGGAGACTGTGCTAGTCAGGAGCTGAAAGGTTTTTCCAGTCATGCGTGTGGTATTTTGAATCATGGCTTTGGCAAATGTTCCTTTTCTGTAAGCCATACATAGAAGTGTGTCTACATTGCATGACATAAAGTGCAACTGAGCATGGCCCACATGAAACAATGACAGCAGTGGAGATGGGAAGCTGTCCAAGCCTTGGACAAGGCTTGGACAATGACAACCAATAATAGTTTTCCCACAGAAAATGTACATTAAGCGCATCTCTATGTTTGCTGAGTTGTCTGTGAGATGTTTGGAGAGAGAAATGGAGCTACTTGCAGCCATCAGGCTCAGCAAGCTTGTGAACAAGCCTTCATTCTAGCCCGGTCTCTCGAAATAAATCATTAGTGTTTATACATTTGGAGACATATAAGAGCCTGATCCTTTGAAAACAGAAATAAATACATGGTCCATTGAGGCTGGTCATTTTTTCTGAGGCAATTGAAGGAATCAGCAGAGTCATTGAGTGGTAGGTACTGAGTTTTCCAGTGCTCGGGTCTCATTTTTTTCATTTCAATCAGCATGATTCTTTGCTGAGGATATTAGTAAGGGCTGGAATAATAATAGAAGCACACCTCTCTTCTCCGTCTAGGAATTCTCCTGATGACTGCAGCGTGGCAAAAGGAGGGAAAATGGTTAGTGGCTCAGACAATGTTGGGATGAACTATGGAAACTACATGGAAGAGAAGCACGTTCCACCCCCAAATATGACTACCAATGAACGAAGAGTCATTGTGCCAGCAGGTTAGACCCTCTATACAAAAATTTCAAGCAAAAAAATGCATTTCCCCTAAGTCTACTAACATTATTTAAGGAGATGTAGAGAAAAGTAGCAATGAGATACAGGTGATCAGGAAGAAAAGAGCAGTAATTCCCAGGGTTATTAAGAGAACAAGCTGAGAAATATCATAGCAAAGCTACCTCTTCAACCTGTCCTTCCCATTTCAGCAGCAGAACTGGCTGATTACAGGCACTCAGATCTTATCTGACTTCTCTAGCTCCTTTTGGAGTATATCACCCTAAAGAGGGCAAAATGAAGAGCCTCTTCCATTTCCTAACACCATGCACTAGCTGAGTGCAGAGTGTATGGGCAAGAGAAAGGACCACTGTACCACATGATATTCCTGCAAATACAAAATGCAGCCCAGCCCTCAGCACGCTAAAAACACAGTAGCTTCTGTGAAATCAAACAGTGCATGAAAAGTATTTATCTAGGTTGTCCCCTGAGTTTGTGCACTGTAAAACATTTTAATAAGCAAACCGACAACTCCACTGCAATGTAAGAGCACAATTGAGAAATTCTTGGTTAGTCTTGGCAAGCTTGGTTGTGGGATTCAGCAGTTAATTGAACAAGAAGCATTCACTCCTGTGTGCCTTGTCCTCCAGACAAACCTCTGTTGAAAGGTTTGTTGCCTCAGTTTGCAAAATAATTAGCGTGCCTATTTCCGAAGTCAAAGCATTAGACCATCACACCATGTGGGTGTTCATAAACCACTGGATATACACAGTATAAACACAACACCTGCAACCTGCAAACAGAAGGGAATGTTTTGCTGCTAGTTCCTCTCCAGCAGAGATGTGCCCATCTGAAATGCTTCTGCTGCTGCTATGTTGCTTAATATTCTTGCAGTTTTTCAGTTGCTAAGATATGCAAGAGTACTAGCTGTGGCCAATTTTGCAAGTTGTGATTATTTCAGTTATTTGTTAAGATAAGTGTGGACAAATATGTTGCAGTATCCTCTGCAATGGTATTGACAGTTCTATTCTGAAGCACAGAACAGTGATGGACTGAATAATGAAGTGTCCTGCCTAACTGGAAGCACACCACACAGAAATTCATGACATTTAAGTGTTCTTCTAAAACATTTGTCTTCTTGGTGGTTGGAACTTTTTTCAGTCTTTTAGTAACCCTTAGCATAGTTAGCTGAGCAAGATCTTTTTTTCTCAGTGTATTCCTGGAGGTGTGTTTTGAGGTGGATTTGAGTGACATTCAAGGCACAAGATTGTCACAGTCACAGCCTCGCTATTTTGAGATCCCTAGAAGAAACGTATGGGTAAAAATTAGTTAGTTTTGTTTCACTGCCACATACGCAGTGTGCAGGTCATGTGGCAATGTTTAGGAATAAAAAAAAAAAGCAAAATGCACATTTTCAGCTGCGGTAACTTTCTAGTTACTGTAAATAAGAAGCATTTTAAAATTACAGGCATAATCAAAATGTTTTGGTAAACTTCCTGGTGTTTGGTTGTTTACTTCAAACCAAACCGAATGTTGTGGTTGGTCTCTGCTGTAGATGTGGGCAATCTCATCCAGACCCTAAGTTTACCAACCAGACTTGCATCTCTCTAGATTGCTGCATATTTCATACCAGGTGGAGGGGTTCTTTTAAGTGTTTTTTGGTGCACTTCAGAGAACAGAGAAACCCTCTGAAGCTCCAGAGGATTACATATTCTAACTTGCAAGGGCTTAAAATGCCAAAAGAAGCATCAGAAAATGGGAGGCACTAGTGGGTGAAGGATTGGGAGTGAGCAACAGCATGACAGACTCTGAATAGTTCCTAGCCCATGGAAAGAGGTCCCCACCTCTTTCAGACCAGCCTGAACAATGGTCAAAAGAGAGGGGATGGCACCGAATTAAGCCACAGAAAAGCTATTTAGGCTGTCACTCAAGTTTCAGCCCTTCCACAGATTTTATGTGACAGAGTACAGCCATTTGACTTCTGTGTGCTCCATTCTCAGTCTTCAGGACATCATAGAATCACAGAATTGTTCAGGTTGGAAGGCACAAACTCTCAAGCAGTTTGTTTCCCCTTAGCTTTATTCTTTTCTCTTCAAAAGGTATCAGTTCTTCGTGGTAGGGGCTGTCTTCCATTATGGGGTTGTGTGCACTGCAGATTGTTAAGGACCTTCACGTTGATGGGTGCTTACTGTAACACAAGAATAGGGAAAAGTAGAATGTAAGAGAAACAGAAAAGGAGTTTAGAGGCAAAAAACAAGTTTAAGTTAAAATCAAGGTTTCATTCAAAAACACGAGGTATTTGGCCTTATGTTTTGCTAAAAATCTGGACTAGTTCTGTTTTTTTCTCCAGATGTTTTTGCCAGTACTTCAGGTAGTAAGTAAAAACCCATGCAGGTGTAGCAGTGTACACCAGTACAACGCAGCAGTCTAGGAAGGGATGTACAGAATATTTTAACATGTCCCACTCTATGAAATAACAAGGCAAATCTGTGACTGCTTATTACCCTATGCCCAAGAAACAGTACTTCTGACCTGAGTGGAAATTTCACTTGAATAAAGATACAAATTCAACATAGAGCTTTGAAAATTGTTCAGATACAAGTTGCAGTGCAACTTGTTCTCTGCATGAGGGCAGGAGCCTGTGTTAATCCGTGGATAATAACGCATAAAAAGAACAAGACAAAAGAACTAAATGGGAGAAGGAGCTCAACAGCAGAGGGTTTGTTAATAATCAGAGCTCACAGCTCTTCCGTAGCAGTTTTTCAAAGACAGTTATTCTCCTTTGCACTCAACAGGCCAAATTAATTCCTTATGCATTTCCAGCAGTCAGTAAACAGGGGATTAAGGTCTCTCCAGTTTGACTGTGGTCGACATTTATTTTGTACTGGTCCAGCGCATCAGTGCTCTCCCCTCTCTGCCTAATTTTATGCTTTGTGATACCACCAGATCCTACGTTATGGAGCACAGACCACGTACGCCAGTGGCTGGAATGGGCAGTGAAGGAGTACGGTCTCCCGGATGTGGACATCTTGTTGTTCCAGAACATCGATGGGAAGGAGCTGTGTAAAATGACCAAAGACGACTTCCAGAGACTCACCCCAAGCTATAATGCAGATATCCTCCTGTCACACCTACACTACCTCAGAGAGAGTAAGCTAGTTTTCTGTCATTATGGTAGTGGCTACAATAATATGTGGTTGATATCAGTCTTAGATGTAATGGTATGAATACGCTCAGCTGGGTTTTCAAATGTCTGTTGCTATTCCTCAGAAAATAGGAGGGAGCCTGATCCAAAGCCTCTTGAGTTTGATGGAAAGATTCCAGTTAATTTCAGTTGGCTTTCACTGGTGTTCATCAAAGAAAAGAGTTAGGGAATATTTCTACATGTCAATCTCAGAGAAAAATCAAATTGAAACCCAGCATATTAATCAGCATACTGTAGGAAGAAAATCATATGGGATTCAGTGCTAATGTTTTTTCTGGTCACATGCTCATTTCTTTCCATTTTAACGATGAGATTGCTAAATGAGAGTGCAAACATTGATTCATAAAGCAAATTCCAGGCATGATTCTAAGGATTGACAGCAGTTTGCTCTACTCTGAATATGATCAGGAAGATTTCACTGAATTGAATAAAAGTTCTGTAAATTCATGGAAAAAACGAACAGTCCGTGAAGTCCAAATGCAAATTACTTGTAGTGCATGGCTAGCATTACAAAGGGAAAGAAGGAACAGTGAATTCCTGGCTTGAGGGCTTTCATCTAAGCTTGAGGACATTTTGCAGGTTTGCATCAGTTTAAAGAAGTTAAAATGAATATGGTTTTTAAAGAAAAAAACCAACAAGCATTGCAACACCAGTGCGGTGCAGTCTTCTCCACGCGCACACTGTCCATAATCATTCACAAATATTATGCATTCATTATGTTGAATAAATGAATGCACTAGTTTAAGCTGTAGCACACACACCTCCCTCCAAACTGCAGACTGAAACTGAGTGTTGGTAGACTCGCATTCAGACAATCCTGTCCGGGGAAAATATGGTTTAAAAAGATAATTCACAATTTTTTTTCATTTTGGTGTTGCTTTTTGTTTTGTTTTGTAGCTCCTCTTCCACATTTGACTTCAGATGATGTTGATAAGGCCTTACAAAACTCTCCACGGTTAATGCATGCTAGAAACACAGGTAATGCTGGCACTGCTCCCATTGCTATAGGTCATCTTCTAAAAACACAGGATTCTTTTTTATGGGTTGCTTGCTAAAAATGGAAATGGTAAATCAGGAGGGAGACAAGCATATCCTCTCCTCACTGTGTGTGTGAGTTTTATGCACAGACACACAGAAAAAAGGTGAGGTAACATAGGGCCAGATGGTGCAAAAATGGTCTCCTTACTGGTGATTTTTTGTGTCCTACAAGAGAGTGGGGTCCCTGACACATGATAAACTGCAGGTTTGGGGCCTTTGTCTCTGAGGACCTTTTTTCTCATTCTGTCTCATTGTACTGTCAGATCTACTCCATGGATCCCTAGAAGGCTGGTGGAGGTCAAAAGTGCTTCAGTGCTTGCCTAAGTGCTGTTGTCTCTGGTGAATGGGGACTGTCTCCCCTCCCATGCAATATATACATTGTACAATTCAATAAAATTGCTATTTAGGCAGTTAGCTCTTCTCATTTGTCAGCTATATGGGACTTGAGCTGGAAACTCCACTAAGTTTGATGTTGTAAGTTCCACTAACTGAATGTAAAATGATTTTTTGTTAATACTCACCCCTCTGTTAATTTAGCCCAGAAAAGTATTGAGTGTAGGTACAATACATGCCTCAAAAGCATCTGTCTTTCAGGATGTGATTTAAAATATTTATGAAAATAATTCAGAATAAATTTTGTCTTGCTCCAGCAGTTGTGCAACGGAGGATGGCATGGAATTGTACATATAGAATGGTATACATACTGATTAAAGATGTTTGGAATATTGCATGATCATGCCTGAGGGTATTAGTTACCTACAGTGACCAGAAATAACAATTCTTTATGAGAAATGAAAAAGATAATACAAAGGATAATGCAAAAAAAAAAAAAAAAACTTGGATTGCAGTGCCTTTTTCATGTTTCATTTAGTTTTCACTGTGGTAAATAGCAGTGAGTTTTCTAGCAAAATTAACTAGTTTAGAAGATCCCTCCCTGAGATTAGATGTTTGCCACTTGACATAAAGTCCTATTGTGGGCTGTAGGCCTGCTGCAAACCCCACCAAAAGCAACCAAAAAAATTTCCATTGCCTTTGATGGGGTTTGGAATAAGCCTTAAGCCCTTTTTAAAAATAGATGGACTCGATGGTCTTTTCCATCTCTGGCTTTCAAGATTCTGATTTGCCAAGCAGTTTCCACATACAGTTATCCAAGTGTTGTTCAGCAGTTCTATGTGTTATCTTTTTCTATATGTGTGCACTGACAATGATATTTTTAAATTCATTTTACCAAAATGAGATTGTCTGCATTTCTGTCATTGGGAGTGTGAATATTGTGCTGATCATCAGCATAATGAAAATTAGTTGTTCTGGTGGCATAGAAACTTTGGAGTGGGATAAGAACTTTGGACTGGGATTTTCAAAGAATCCCAGAAGAGTTAGAAACAAGTTCCTCTTGAAGTCAGCAGTAATAGCACAAATCCATATGACCCTTTTCACCTTCCTAGAGATGGTCATTAGAAGTCTGTTGATGTAGTTAGAGCAATTTCAATGCCTGAGATAAGTAAGATACCATTTTCTATATCAAGCTCAATATTTTTAACTTTTTCACTCTGTGAAGAGAATAAGATTTCTGAGGGTCTGACCCAAAGCCAACCAAAGTCTGTGGGAAGAGTCCCACAGACACCAATAGGCTTTCTCACAGACCTACAGTCTTGAAAATATGATCCTGTTTGGGAAGTGCATGCACTATTGAAGAGAAGGCAAAGAAGTTTTATTTCAGAAGATATGAAACCACCTGCCCAGGTAGAGGTGATTGTGGGGAAGGTAGAAGAGATTTCCTGAACTTGATTCTCTCCTCTTTTAACACAGATTTTGCACAGATCCAGTAATTTGAATGGATTTACACAGGTGCAAAGGCTGTCGGAATTAACTTACATATATAACAGTCCTGAGATAGAAAATACTCATAGTTTTCACTTAGACACACTACAAGAGGGAAAATATCAGTGGATTTAGGGACTGTGAAAATGAATCTTCAGGTGTTATGTCTTCTTTCTCTTTAGGAGGTGCCACTTTTATTTTTCCAAATACATCAGTTTATCCAGAAGCAACACAAAGAATTACAACCAGGCCAGGTATGAACAATGACCACCTTTTGTATGCTGTGATCTTACTAATTTAATCTTTTGAAGTATCTCGTTCTTTTTCTTCTTCAATTCTCTTTTCATAAATATTAGGCTATATTTTGAATACACACACACACTATATACATCTATTTTATATATGTGTGTGCATATATCATTGTGTAGAGTGAGATGATTAAATAGAGCAGTTTAATGTCTGTTTCTTCCACATATCTCTGTCTCTGAAGCAATGCTATCTAGCGTTTAAAGCACCAGAGAATTGGAAGACCAGAGCTGTATTCATTGGTTCTGTTGCATTGTCCCAGCACAGTCACTTTTCAGTGTGCTTCAGCTCTCTGTCTGCAAAATGAGGCAAGAATATCCTCTTTTGTAATGCTGTTTGAAGTATATTGGGAAAAAGTATTCTAAAAATGCAGGATACATGTTTCTCCTGCTGTCTACTTTTTATTTGTGTTTGAGGCAAATAAACCCCACAACATCTGATCGTGAGTTTAAGTAAAATCAAAACAGTTCTTATTGCTCAAAAGTTTGAAGCCCATTAAAGTATTGTGGGTGTGCAGGTTTGTGAGAAGCTAAAGGGAATAATTAAAGAAGATGAGGACTTGCTATGAAGCTAAAAATTTTCTTTACATCACCCTTCACCACTAAAGGTACTGGAAAAATGCCAGATCTGGACATTTGCTTTTCCAGTAATAAGTACAAAATGCTGTGAGACATCAAGAAGAGTTGCAGCAAAATACTAAATTTAAAGGAAATCCAGTACTGAGCCAGAGGCATACATCCAAGTGTTCTGAAGGGACATACACTTGAATTGACTGAGCTGTTGTGAAAAGATACATTCTCTCATTAAAAACACAGAGGATTTTGGATAGCAAATATTTTATCTATGTTTTATCAGTGCTCTAGGGTATAATCCAGGAAAGCATACACAAGTAACTATTATATATACACTTGTATACATGTATATATGCATGTCTGCAGATTTGTTAATTGATAATTAAAAAAAGATAGATAGGGAAACAGCTACCAGACCATTACCTGATAAAATCCACCCTGCTCAGTTTCTATGAAAACAAACACTTCTGCTAGATTTGTTTATGTATAACAATACTGTAGAGAATAGAAAGGAAACTACAGATACAAATGCATACATTTGGCATTTGGCTTTCATAAGACATTTACCAAAGTGCCCCATGACTATTTACAATAAAAAGTCAGCATATCATGAGAAACAAAATATTTTAACAGATCAAGAACTGGCTAAATAATGGACCTCTTAAGTCATGGGTGCATCAGCATTCTCTGCCATGTTCTATAGTTATGAATAATTGGAAAAAAGGCACAATAAAATTTGGTATAAATCTTAGAGATGACATATGATATTTTCATTACTTAAAACCAGAGATTCCTCTAAAGGATACCTGTACGGGTTCCCAGGGCCTTATTAGAGATGAGCAAACTGGCAATATGTTAGCAGCTGAAAATACACATTGATAAATGCAGTATAAGACACAAGTTATTTGCCTGTCTTACAGATTTCAAATTAACCCTCTTTACTCATAAAAGAAGAACTTGATGTAGGCATCTTTATGGATGAAAGCTACTGCTCTAGTTGTTGGCCAAAGTGGAAAAAAAAGTAAATAAATGAAGAAACATAGTGGAGGATCATATGGGAATTCTGACTGTGCCATTAAATAACTCAGCACGGTGGCCTTGTGTGGAAAGTTGTGTGAAACATCCCTTATCAAAAAGGTTATTTGCAGAATCAGAAGGCGCTTAGAACAAGCCATGGGAATATGGAAAATCTTTCAAGCATGTTGAAAGATATAAAAGTTTGAAATTGTTCAACTCAGGGTCTGGGGAAGAGGAAACATGATATAACTATCAAAATAAAGAGTGGCACAGAGTACCTGCTTAGTCTCAGTATTAGAATAAAGGATATTAAAAAAAATGTTAGACATTTTCATGAAACATTAAAGCAGACTGTGGCCCTTGTGGTTACAGGTTACAGTAGCATGCAAGATCTTTGAATAGCATGGAGGAATCTGGACATGACTGTGGATGAGAAGACAAAGCATAGCTATAGAAAAAATTACCAACTATGCAATGTAAAACTGAGAGCCCAAAGCTCTCAGTAGTTTCCAGTGAAAATGAACACGTAACATAAGACCAGAGGGACCTGGGTGTCCTGCAGGAAGTAACCATGCCAATTGAGTGGATTTCAGGCAAAGGCTAGAATGAGTCTGCTGTGAAAGAGTACTATTTTATGGGTATATTTCCACTGGACTTGAACAAAAACTGTATTTTTTTTATCCCATGAGAAATTCTATGATTTCAATATTGTTTCATCCTGACTTGTGATGGAAAAATAAAATACTAGTTTCCTCTGAAGTAAAGGTTCTAAAAAAAACCCCATATCAGACATGGCAAAGTTCTTAATTTCAGCATTTTTATCCAAATCACATTTACAATACACTTAAAAACCAAAATGCTTTATGTCAACATAAAAAACATCTTTCTGTGTTGACACATTTCCTTGTGAGAGTTGTAGTCTGGATATGGGATGTTTCTATTCTTCTGTGTAAAGTGGTGTATCCTAACTAAACATTTCCTACAACAAACTCTCATGTGATTTTGAAAGTATTGTTTTATTTTATGTTCTACAGTTGAAAGTTGACAAACATCTTTAAAATCAGAATTTTCATTCAGAAAGAAAAAAAGATTTTTTTTTGTAGAAATTTAGTCTTCTCTCAAGAAACTATTTTGTTGGCTTATTCCATGGCTTTCCTTTTAGTTAAATGTCACATTTCAACTAGACTGCAAAGAAGCTTTTCCATAACAAAGTGCCCTTCATGTGACAGCAATAACAGACCCTGGGGACAATCATCTGATGACATGAAAAAGGTCAAAAATTGGGGGGGGAGGGAGGGGCGGAGCAGGTAAATAATGTTAAATGGGAATTAGCCAAATCCTGGGATGCAATTATGCAGAAAGTAATTAAGTATTGCCATTGTTAAGGCACTACAATAGGAAAATAGGAAATGAGCAGGGCTTTTAGTGAACTGCAATGACAAAGGCATATTTCTTCAGTCACCTTTACAACAGAACATGAGGTTTCAGCAAGCTGAAAGTCATACAATGAAGCTATCAGGAGTTCAGGAAGACCTAATATGGGTTTGTCTACATGTCTCATCAAACAGGAGCATTCTCATCAAAGATCTGTCCAAGATAAGGACATGTTGTACTAATAGCTCATGAATAAGAACAGATCTGCTTATCTAGGATAGCAACATGTTTATCAAGGCACAATACTGAACTAAGAATGAAGTTGGAATTTTGCGCTATTTCAAGAAAGGCTGATAACTGGATTTTTTCTTTTAATGGAGAGGGCGTAGTTGGAAAACCATCTTATGATGTGTTGAGTTGAAAGTTTTCTCACAGTACTAAATTTGTACCAAATACATTTTAAGGCTGCAAGTGCCACCAAGTACAAACACACATCACACAGCCCTCTCAGTGTACATGTGTGTAATAATTTGGAGACCCACAAATTGAGGGAGAGAAGAAGAAAGAGGAGAGGAGAGGAGAGGAGAGGTTGTGGGAGGAGATGCACAGACTAATGACAAGCATATACCTTCTATGTGATTTTTTTCCCCTATTTGTCTGTAGTCTTTCTGGGCAGGGAATGGAAGAACTCGGGGAAAAAAATAGGTTCCTTATGTCACCAGAATCTCCTTGGCAAGGGTGCCATGGAGGTAAAGATCTGGTCAGGCAAGACAGGACTGGGCAAGATACGTGCAAGCAGCCCACGGCTGAGCCCTGTCCCACTCTGTACAAATAGAACTTCGAAACCCCTGGAAACATGATCAGAGTCCTTCTGAATTTTTTTGCCAGATGATGAAGTCCTCAGGTCATGAGGTGTCCCTAAATGCAACAATTAATAGCAGTGTTGATCTCAACCTGTTCAGGACATCTGCATGCTACAATGATTCACCTGCACACCAGTATCCTGCTCAGAGATGAGCACTTGTGCAATTCACATTATTTTCTCCAAGTTTCTGAAGGACAAGACTGTGGAATAGGTCTCAAGAAATCAGGGATAAAAAGGCACTAGTTACTCGAATGTAATACAAAGATAAATTGTGTATCTCAGCAAAAGCAAAGTTTTTGAAGTGTAAGATTCTAGGAGACGACAGTGCTAGTAGTGCCAGTCTGCTCCTCAAGCCAAATAGACTAAATAAATTAAAGGCAATTTGGTTGTGAATTTCACATTACACTTTATTTCCATTTGATACGTCTGCTCATAGAGCTTAGAAATGGGCAGAGATATATCTGTTTTGCACAGAGCCAGTCTGTAACTGTTTCTTTACTTCCTAACTGGTTTCATTTCCAAACATCATTTCTAAAATAAAGCACAAGCATGGTTAAGAAACAAATTATCTGCATCAACTTAGTTCTACCAGGTGGGTACTGCTACCTTCCTGAGATCCTGGGCAGGCTACACAGGTCTCTGATTTTGGCAGCAATTTTAGCTAATGTGTTAAAGCCAGCCACAGAAAGCACAGGCAACTGCAAAAGATTTCAAAAGGTAAACCAAACATTTGAATTCACTACATATACTTTATGAAGAAAGCTTTTATGTTTCAGTTTCTTTCATTTTTATATGCTAAAGCATTTAAATGAAATAGAAGTAATGAGTAAAGGAAAGAAAAGGCAAACAAAAATTCAGATACCTAAAGTTAAGGAGCTTGTTCCAAGAAGCAGAAAGGAATCTTTAAATAGATGAAGCAGGAAAAAAGTTACCCACTTTTTTGGAAGGAATATAATGTGTATACATATATATGATTAGTATTTAAGCATGTTCACTGTTTTCACATGTTATGTTTCTAAAGATCTGTGAGGATACTGGGGTGTGGAAGGGAAACTGAAGGAAAAAGAATTATTAATAATTTGAAAGGACTAATAGAAAAGAAACAAGTGAGATGATTAGCAAAGTGCAGCAATCAATTATCCCAAAAGGCTGGATTCTGAATGATGAGAGTGAGACCAGAGAGTGCATCTGAGGAATAGAGCATTTGCAAGCATGAGGAGTAGTATTACAGGGAGAGCATAATAAAGTGCATGATGGCAATGAGAGCTGGTGCAAACATAAACATACAACAGTGGTTTAGAGGAATCTCCAGCAGACAAAACAAAGACTTTGTTGTCTCACATATCTCTGCCTGTCAGGTAGCAGAAAAGGATCTCTCAAACTCAACCTATAGCGTTTAAACAATCTCAAGGGATGACAGCAACAGACTAACAAAGAATGGCACATTAAATCAACAAAAGTCTATCTTCTTAAAGTACTGTAACATGCGGAGATTGGGAGGGAATGGTATGCAGTTTATGCTTAATCTGAGTTCTGACCTCTTGGGGGACTTTTCCTGCAAGACTCTATCATAAATTGTCCATGATGTGCAGTATGTATCATTCCTTGGTGTCCTGCACTGAGGAAGGAGACCAAAGGGAGTACTCTGAGCCATTGGAAATGATGGACTCTACAGAATATTTGTACCAGCTATTTCAGTGCAATTCAGATGTCTAACAAGAATAGACACCTCTAAAGAGCAATGCAGATGGCAATGTGGTACTGTTACTTTTAGAGACAACAAAGATGATACAGGTTTTAACAAGGAGTGTCCTTCCTATTTCAGTAATTTTCGCAATCCAATGGGTCCCCTAGAAATGTGCACCTTATGGACATGAACACTTTATGCCATATCTGCATGAATCAGTGTATTTTTCCTTCACAGATTTACCTTATGAGCAAGCCAGGAGATCAGCATGGACGAGTCACACACACCCCAGTCCTCAGTCAAAAGGTAAAAAAACATCTGCATAAGTCTAGCCTGTTGGCCTAATGTATATCTGGTGCAACCTGGATAGACTCTGAAGTGAACTGATAGGAGCTACCTCAGCATTCAGCTCTGGAGGATTTTTACCTGTGCCCTGGAGTCACTGAGGCAGCCACATCCTTCTTTGAACTCAAGCTTCATCAGGTCCATGACCGTGCAGTCTTATAAAGCTATATCCTATCATGACCATAATGGAGTGGTGAGCAACAGGAGTCCCAGGCCTGTGATCTATCTCAGGTTTGGTGACCATCTTCCAAACTGGAAAAATAACTATATGGCTTTTTCCATTTTCAGCTACTCAGCCATCATCCTCAACAGTTCCCAAAACAGAAGACCAGCGTCCTCAGTTAGGTAGGTGTCATTTTGTTTGAAGTATGTCTGGGTATGATGGGGTTTGTTGAACATGATGAGAAGGACAGCTCTCACCTACCAGCCAGAAGCAAATTGCATCATCTGATTCAGACCAGTAATAAGATCTCCAACTGGTGACCACTAAATCCCCAGACATTTATGAGTTGACTCTACATCCAGATCTGAGATGAAGGCTCCCATGGCCATTGAAAATTGTTTTTAGTAATGTTTAATGGCAGTGACGACCTTGCAGAGTGAAAAAGCTGTTAAAGAAGGTACCTGTGTACCGTTTAGGTACAAAAGTGGAAGGTAAGGATGTCAGAAGACCATATACTCCACAATAGTTGAAATGCTAGCAGTTGGAAAATGTGCATGAGAAAAGAAAGGAAAATGGATTACAGCATACAGAAACCTATTTGAATTGGGCTCCTGAAATTAAATGAGAAAATTAGAAGGGTTCTTAGTCTATTGGGAAACTGAGGAGAAAGTAGAAGTTTATGAGTTTGTAGACTAGTGGTTTTGCAAAATGGGTGCATTTTGTGTTTTCAAAGCAGCTAATCTATTGGGTAGGATCTAATCCCTTCTTGTGAATTAGACTGTGTTTTGGACAGGTAGCTAGACAGCACTACAGAGATTCTGAGTCAGTTATGGCTTTTGTTAACAGCAAAAGGGTAGAAACAGGAAATAAGAGAGGTTTGGAGGATATTCTTAGCTTAGAAGACTCTGAGCCTGTTTTTAGTATATGGATCTCAAATCATTATTCTCATTTTTGTTATAGCTAAATAAGACTGTGCACGTGACTACACCTCATTAACTCATGCATGCTTCCTGGGAAGTAATATACTGCTTTTTGCCCAAATAGCATTTTATTTAATCTAGCCTTCCATCCATGAGAATCTTTCAAGAAATGTACTGATGATTTATGTAAGTCCTTAGGACCATTTAATGGCTGTGTGTGAGCTGCACAGACTGTTTAAATGTATAAGGAATGTAACCTGATTATCTTCTTGGCTGTAAAACTGGCGTCCGTTTGAGAGCAGCTGTCCGGAGACAAGTCAGCCCAGCAACAGGGTCGTTCAGCGAGCGGCTCCGGGCTGTGCTTGCAGCCCATCGCTTTGACTTTTTTATTTCTGTCACAGCCTTCCCTTTTTCCTGTTGTACTTCAATTCAGGCCAAAATAAGTTTTCATTTTCAGAGGGAATCCCTTGAGGAAAACATTGAGATGCTACAGGCATTGTGTGGCTGACATGGGCTCTTCTGAAAACTGTAGTTGCAAGGTTAATGCAGGGGATCCTTCACTGGACTCTGGTGACAAATAGACCCAGCCACATTGCCTGGGTTCAACCATGCACTCTCAGCCCTCTTCTGGAGGCTCTTTTGGCACAGGAAGATTTAGCAGTGGTGCGGGGGAAACAATTGTGGCCTCGAAAGAAGAGAGGCACTATCCTTTGTGGAGGGGACTCTCACCCCATTACCTCTCTGTGCCTGTGTGCCCGCGCATACTGCCAGGGTTGATAGTACCAAAGGGTGCCTGTGTGCATGTGTACTTTATTTAAGTAGGAATCAGAATGCTTCTGGGCCAAATATACAGTGTGTCTGAATATATGCTTGTGCATGCTAATACGGTACAAAAGGCAAATGTGTATCCTTGCAATTGTTCACTTGCACACCCAATTTTAAGGGAAAACATGCAAATATTGTGATGCAGAGAAAGGAACCGCCTTCCCCAGTGTTGGACCTGCTGTCCCATCAGGCAGTATACACTGCCCCTTACAAGGTTAAAAAATAACACCTAAAATGTTTGACCTCATTGTCACATGTTTTAAAATTTTTCACAATTTTGTAGATCCATATCAGATCCTTGGACCGACCAGCAGCCGACTTGCAAATCCAGGTGAGAATGGATTTTGCTGATTTAGGAGGATTTCTCTTCACTGCTAGTGTCCCCACTTCAGCTTTAAGGCCAGACCTGGAAGGTGATGTGACCAATTTTACCACTCTTTAGTACGACTCAGTGGGAGCTGATGATACCCAATGTGTTGCAGGATTAGGTTTCTAAATTACACAAGGGTGGGACTGAGGTCACAGATTAAGACACATAAACTGATATATCTTAATGTAGGTGTCTACATATGAGCTAGGTGTCTTATTTTCCGTGATATTCATTGGAGACACAGTTGATATGGCTCTCCGTAGAGAGCCATTCAAATCAACCTAGAGTAGATGGTTAGAAGGCAACGGGGTGCGTTGTGGACAGGCGCTTGTAGTATATTTTAGCTAAAGACAAGGAACCTTCTTGTTGAGTTACTAGCACTGATTGTGATCTGTGCAGATTTCACTGTTGCTGCTCTGAGTCTGCAGGATGCACTGTGGCCATACACCACCATAATCAACATCCTAATCTGCCACAATGGACTGACATTGTAGGTGCCACTTACTATTTCCCTTGCTTTAACAGCCACAGGGCACAGTGTTCCTTGTACCACATTGCAGGTCTCCTCAAGCCCCAGTAACAATGTTTCTTCTTAGAATGATTGTATGGCTTTTCACGGCATGAAATTGCCAAAATACTGATCCATTTCCTTCTACTTTATCCCAAGTGACATCAGGCACAGTTCTAGATTAGCTTACTTCCTAAACAGTTTTGCGTGGCATAGGAAAGCAATTCAGTAAGTATTATGACTAGGGTTTCCCAAATGACCTAAGTCTGTGGGTTTCCAGATGTCACTGATCTTAACTGGAAGTGGGGGTCTACCTCCCTTTAATTTGTTCATAAATCCTGGCTTTTACAATTTTGTGAAGCATCCATTTGGTATCCTTCATTACTGTCAAAGACACTAACATGATCTGCATTGGGATACTTTTTTAACATTTGGATATGGAATTCCTACACACCATCATTGCTGTGCTCTAACATGTTTTGTGTGTTTATAAATTGGTGGAATTACTCTCTCATTAAAAGGAAATTGACAGCAACCATTTATTTTCATAGGACTATATATTACGTTTGGAAGGCAAGTGTTTATGTTAGAACATATGTTGGATTGCTTATTCAAAAATTTGTGTTTTGTCCAGTGCTGAACTGTTTATTGATTTTCAAAGGCTAATCCTCTTGTTATGTTTCATGTATTAAAACTTGCGTGCCTTGCTCATACCATGGATTCTTTTGTTTGTTTGTTTACTTAATGCATGTTAATGGAACAGAAGAAATTCATTAAGGACAGTTTGGATAAATATAATTTAAACGAATATGGGTTTCAGTTGCACTGAAGTATAAACTGCTAATGGATTTCAGATGCCACTCCAGCTTGATATTATAATTCGCTACTATAAGCTTTCTAAAGAAAAGCTTGTTTATTATACCCACATATCTGGTTTGGAAAAAAAAATAAGAAACCCAACCGATTCCTGGTCAGAGATGTACTTAGAAGTTAGCACATACAAGCTGGTTGGCAAATTCTGCTGACATTGTGCTTGTGAAACAGATTGCCTTGCAAGCTGCTTCAGCTGTATTTTGCATCATTTCAGTGCTGCTTTATTAAGAAATGCTAAGCTTTTAACATGACTATCAGTGGCAAGGCCCTTTGAAATCTACTTTCAATTGCCTAAAATGGTCAAATTTTGTTCCTATAACTCTGGGCAACACACTTCTGCAAAGTTGACACCAGACTAATTATTTTAAGATGAAATTGGCAGAAGCGGGAGAAAAAACCAACATTTTAAGTCTTATGCTCAATAATCACTTAAACTCATTTGACACAGAGTGATGACAAGAATGTATTTTATGGACCTTTTCACTGTTCTTGCAAATGTTTTGCCCTATGGTTGTATGCAGTGCAACAGCAAGCTAATAAGTTTCCGTTCTGCATTTCCCCAAATGCTGTAAATGGATGATATGGTTTGGCACAAGCCCAGCTTTCTCTAAACTTCTCCATTTTGTGTAGGCTTATTCCATAGCAGAGAACATTTAGTTGCAACATAATGCTGTGAGAACAAGCAAAATGTTACGCAAGTGAAAGCTGTTTGTCCTGAACTTTAGAGATTAGTTTCCTAAATGAGCGCTGTATTATTTCCCCATCAATTGTCTACACTGAATGACATTAGGTAACTATGAAATCTCCATGTAATGGCATTCTGCCACTCAGATGAGGGAAAACGTGACACATTACCATTATCTCTGCTCTTTAGGATTTCATGAGACAGGGCTGGGAGAAAGGGGACTAGTTAAGAGTAAGAAGTAGGAACAGACATTGCAACATTTCCTAGTAGGGTCCTATGTGAGAGCTTGGAAGAATTGACGTCTTAACATTATTAGTCACTGGTTCTGACATTTCTATTTCGTTTCCCCCCCCGCAGGGAGTGGGCAAATACAGCTATGGCAGTTCCTGCTGGAGCTCCTCTCGGACAGCTCCAACTCCAACTGCATCACCTGGGAGGGCACCAATGGGGAGTTCAAGATGACCGACCCTGACGAAGTGGCTCGACGCTGGGGGGAGCGGAAAAGCAAACCTAACATGAACTATGACAAACTCAGCCGTGCGCTTCGCTACTACTATGATAAAAATATTATGACTAAGGTTCATGGTAAGCGCTACGCCTACAAATTTGATTTCCATGGAATCGCTCAGGCTCTCCAGCCTCACCCCCCAGAGTCATCCATGTACAAATACCCGTCAGACCTCCCTTACATGAGCTCCTATCATGCGCACCCTCAGAAGATGAACTTTGTAGCTCCCCACCCCCCTGCTTTGCCCGTAACATCGTCCAGCTTTTTCGCTGCCCCTAATCCATACTGGAATTCACCAACTGGAGGTATCTACCCCAATACCAGGCTGCCAGCTGCTCATATGCCTTCTCATCTTGGCACCTACTACTAAGTGGGGAAAAAATGAAACACCAGAAAAAGCAAACAGACACTTCTCGCTGGGATACAGTCCCTGATGAATTGCAATGAACTCTATTGGAGTACACGAATTAAAAGTGCCTAAAGAGACAAGTGAAGGTTTGGCTGGGAAAAAACACATTAAAAAATAGATGTCAAAAAGACTCTTTGTAGTAGGGATTTAAGGGAGATTTTCAAGAAGTATTAAGATACTAAAATGTAATGTATATGGGCATCGACTCTGTGGACCAAACAACAATAGACTATTGTAGGTAAAAGCATGAAATGATAAGGAGAACCTACGAAAGCTAGCGGTCTTAAAAAGTTGATAAGCTTATGTGTAAAGTTTGATATCTTGCTAGTGCAAAACTGGGACTATACTACAGCAATATAAGAATAAGTCTATAGTGACCTAACATACAATATATGAATCATTACAAAAGAGGGGGGAAGAAGGGAAAACAAAAACCAAAAAAAAACCTACCTGTATTTAAAAAATCAAAACATATCAAGAAAAGAGACTGGTTTAGCTTGGAAGCTGATTTGGAATATAACAGCATTGTTTTGGTTAAAATCAAATGCGTTCCATTCATCAGAGTGTTATCAGCTACTCAAACTGTGAAGACAACCCAAACTTTAAGATTCCTTGACAGTATTACAGGAACCCTGAGCCAAACATTGGAAATGAGAATGTGTGGAAGGGCAAGTGTATGATTGTAGATCAGAGGCCTGCACCTGACAGAGGAAGCAGAAAGGAGAAAGAGGAGGACGAAGGTGGTGAGAATGGGAGCAAAGAAACTTCTTTACTTGTAGAGACTGAAAAGACTGAAAACTTAGTAGCGTTGGGACTATGAAGAAACACTTGTTTGGACTTGTGAAACATATTGCTCAGTATCATACCATTCCCAGTATTACAGGAGGAACAGACTTGATTTTTATAGTAATAAAAAAAGTGGGAAAAGGTAAAAGAAGAATAATTCAGAAATCAGAATATGCATCTCTTAAAAAAAAGTAAAACTGGAATTGTGTTTGATATTTAAAAGTTACCCGTTAGAACCTCATCATTATTAAGGGAGTTTGTTTTCTATTGGTTAAAGCAAGAGACAACCCCTGACTGCCAAAATCAGAAATCATCTAAGTATTTTTGCTAGGCGGGCGCCAGTTTTTCTTTATCGAGTCGCGAACGCTGTGCGTTTGTCAGAATGAAGTATACAAGTCAATGTTATTTTTTCCTTTTTATATAATTATTATATAACTTATGCATTTATACACTACGAGTTGATCTCGGCCAACCAAAGACACAAAAAAGGGACAATCAAAAATATTGTGGCCTTGAATTTTAACTCTGTATGCTTAATGTTTACATTATGAACATATTAGTACTTAGAATGCAGAATGTATGTAATAAAATAAGCTTGGCCTAGCATGGCAATTCAGATTGACACTGTAGTTTGCATTTGCATTTGCATTTCTAGTGCCTGACACCCCTATCAGATCTCCTACTCAGCATGTTAAAATGTTAGGCATTTTGTTTTAAAATTTTGTTTTGTGAAACCTGACAATCGTGAAAATATAGGACCAAATAGCAATGCTTAGCCTAAGTTCAAAGTGGACAGGTGCTGTGTGTCTTCTTTTCCAGGCAGTTCTGCTAAAGTACTTGCAGCCCTTCTTTAACAGTGCCTTGCCATTCTTGTCCTGAGAATTTTCTTCTTTTGCCCAGAGATTGCAACCATGCCTAATTCTTTGACAACTTCATAGCCAAGATTGAGAATTAACTCTAAAGGAGGCCTCTAAGGAAGAATACTGACATCCAGAAATTATCTTCTGTTGCTGTCAGATTATGCAGCATAATCTCAGCCCGAGATGTATTTTCATACTGAATTATATGTTGAATTACCATGCCCCCTTGCTATTAATACATACTGTATCATTATTAGTAAATAAAGTGAATAATGAGTAACTGCCATTATTCCTCACTTTAGCACGAAGTGTATGGTAGCTTGTTAATTTGTCACTGCAGTCCATCCTGACTGTTTACAGTGGGCAGGATGTTTTCTTTCTGTTCTAGATTTAGAGGCTTCCCACACTGTACCCTGGGCCCCAAAACTACATCTGGTGCCTAATGGCATGACTCCATTTTTTTGCAACACCAGCTGAAGAACTGGTCTGGAAAATCAGTACTGACATTTATGAGTGGCTCTCTACAGCAGGCAGTGTTTACTGCAGAGACCCCAGACAGCTCAGACCTCCAGCTGTATCCCTCTTTTTTGCTGTTCTTTTGTCTCTTTTTCAGACAAAATGGGTGTGGTTTCAGGTTTTATAGCAAATGTTCCGCATATCCGTTTTGTGGAGCATGAATCGGTGCTGTGCAATGGGAGCCTACTTGCCAGACTCCCATGTTATGGGTGTCTTGGTGGCAGTTTATAAGCACAGGATTACATTACTAATGTTTGAGACTTGAGCAGTGGCATCATAAGCCTTGTGATCGTTTGGGAAATAAGCACTGTAAGTCTGTATCTCTTAAAAAATAAAAACTCATGGAAAGGTTAGAAAAACTGAACTCTTGGAAAAGGTTAGTCACTATTTTAGAAAGTTATGGCAGGCACACCTACATGTGGACTGTAGGAATAATAGTTTGCCTTTCAGTGGAAATACATCTACAGATGCTTGCTATCTACTTCATGTGTACTTCCAACTCAAAAAATGGTAAGTGTATTGTTGAACTACCATTTAATTAAACACTTAGAAATCCAGATAAAACAACTGTCTTTGTTTAGTTTGGCAAGGATATGCCTGAAGGCCTCCATAGCATCCCCAGCGCTCCCAGAGCTGCCTGCGAGATTTCCAGATTGTGTTGCCTGGCTGCTATCAAGTGCAATGGGAACAATATCCTGACATTAAATGAATGGGTCCAAATCCTGCGACAGGGATGGTCACAGCATATGGCGTAATGGAGGCCCTTCATAATGAAAAGCAAAATCTTACAGTAGGCTGTGGGTAAGCTCACTGACAAGCTAGTCCAGGACACTCATCTTAGAGCTACACCTTTCCCCAGGACCAGCTCACAGCTTTCCAAGAGCTTTGGAAAACCTGGATTTTGCAACCCCGCAGATGAAGAGGAAGGTGAAGGATGGAAAGACCCTACTGCTGCTGCATTGGGACGGGTAGCTCTGCTACTTTCAAGGCCTCTCTACCCCAGGGGCTGCAGCCACCCCACAGGGTCTTCTTGCTGGAGAGCAAGGACCAGCCCAGTGTACCAGGACACCAGCAGAGGCAAAACAGGCAGTGGACCCATGGTACTGTCTCTGCTGCTCACTGCCTGCTACCCAATCTGGCCCTGCTACTGGGAGCCAGGAAAACCAGAGTGAGGCCAGAGTTTTCGGGGCTGGTTCCCAGTTCAGACAATGACAAGGGATGGGCCCAGTACAGCCAAAATGCTCAGGGAGTCTGAGCAACTCTGCATACATAACATGAGAGACATTCATGTGAAGCTCAGCCAGACCCCAAGGCCTTGGCTGAACGTGCCATTGTTTGCCATTTAAGCACCAGGATGCATGGACTACATGGTCCTGATGAGTCCACGTTTGTGCAAGATGGTCTTGTTGATAACTTTGGCCCTTTGTTTAAATTAGAACTTCTTTTAAAATCAGTTATCAGTCAAGTCTCATACCTTATTACAGCACTCTGAGGACTGCTCTGAAAATAGAAGCTTTATTTTTCCTGAAATTTAGAGATATACATGTGTGCTTATCTTTCACCAAGAGATACACATCTGTCTGCGAAAGCTACACTGTAACATGGGAAGTGATGGTGAGAAAAGTTTTAAAAGTAAAACTAGGAAACTCAGATTTCACTGTTCTCTATAAAGATATTTCCCCTGATATTAAATTGGTTTTAGTGAGTATATAAAAAAATGTCTTTGAAGGCATTTTACAACACTTGTATAGTGAGTCATAAGGGAAGATTGACAGAGGTTAGGACAGCACAGCACTAACTGTAATGAACTCCCTCATTCCCACAATTTCCACATTCAGAAGAGTCCGTGTTGTGTACCTCAAACACCACATGCTTTTGAACTGCCCACTGAAAGATGGGGATCATAAGTGATTTAGACTTTCTTCTTCAGACTTTTCTTGCTCAGACTGTTTCTTACACCAGCTAAGATCTAATTTTAAAATAAATTTTTAATTACAGATGTATTAAAGAAAGGTAAAAAACCCTTATATGCTTAATGATTCCATGATCTTTTTCTGTGCCATCTTCTCATGTTTCGGCCACATCAGGGAAATGTCCCTGAGAGTAGTCTCTGCTTACCTAAATCATTGGTAAGTCAGAATGGCACCTCATCCATCCAAATGCCTGAATTTTAACTGCCTCCTGAAGCAATCCTGATGCAACACAAGTGCTTAGTTCCCCATCTGGTCAGTGGAGGGAGCCTTCAGGTATCTTCACAGCAGATCCTGCCTGCCTTTGGGACCTACATGAAGGAGATTAGGTGCTACTGTGGAGCTTCACAGTGGACTGTGGCTAGTCCTTGGGCTTGGCTGAGACCTTGCTGACCGTCAGCAAGACAAACCCTTTCATGAGTGATAAGTAATCCAGTTATGTGGCAGCAATGCCTTGTGGAAAAAACAGAGCTCCCTTGTGCTTTCTTGGTAAAGATATTTCTTCTTTTTTCCCCTCACTGGAGTTGTCACATACCTCACTGTGTTGGGCTGTTCAGAGAGCCCTTCCTCATCAGAGCTCAGCTAAGAGCTCACAGCCCTTAGGGTTCAGAGGAGGCTACCCTCCAGCGCTTAGCATTACACTGAGAGAAGCAAGAGCTAAGGAGTCCATGAAACCTCCCCCTTGGTTGATTAGCACTATGCCCCTCCCTCCATAATGAGCACTGCATATACACACACATAGTTGAGGCATGAAGCGCTCAACTATACATTCCCTCATGCCTCTGACCATCTGGTTATGTCTTGACTTCTGTGCAGACCACAGGAGTGGGTCACACCAGGATTTCAGTAAGAGAAAACATGAAGTCTGGGTAAGCCACGCCATTTTCAGGAAGCACATGAGGCTGCTCAGAAGGCTGTCCTGGGTCCCTGCTTGTTTCCAGGCTTCAGCTGCAACTTCCAAAGTGGCTTGATTCCACCTCTGCACCTTGGGCAGTGTGACCACTCCTTTGAAGCACTGGCAGCTGAGACTACATTAGATGCATGACCCAGTGAGAGCCTTGCTTGAAGAAGGGA
Organism: Scopus umbretta; assembly: GCA_013400535.1. NCBI lineage: Eukaryota > Metazoa > Chordata > Aves > Pelecaniformes > Scopidae > Scopus > Scopus umbretta. The sequence continues at coordinate 68,891 of VZTL01016861.1, forward strand.
CACCACTTGGTGAGCTGGTTAATAAGGATATTAGGCAACCTGGAATGTGGAAAATTGTTTCAAAATGTAATGGCCATCATTGTTTAAAAAGGCACATATTTTCAAGAACACTATATAAAAACAGCCAGGCTGCTTAGGCTAGGAATTGCCCTGAGAAGTACTTTTAAATCACTGAAGTGAGGACTTCTCAAAACCAGGCTCAGAAAATTTCTTGGGTTGTGTACCAGAATCTTGAGCCATATATATTTTGTAAAAGAATAAGGGGTAGAATAATTTTCTATACACAATCCTAGAAGAAGTAATAAGAAAGTCCACTTTGGAAACCCCATCCATCCCCCCCACTATTACGGACCTATTTTGTATTGTATACTTGCAATGTTTCCTTCTCATTTGAAAAGGTCTCAACTCCAGGGTATTTCCACCCATTCCCTTAACACAGAGGCTAATACATTTTATTATCAAAGAGGGTTTTTTTGTTTTGTTTTCCTGCTGTTTTTGCATTTTGCAATTTCTTCTGATTACGCTCCCCATGCATCACACTTGAGAGTTCTTAGCCTGCCTGTTTACAGCTTTCCAAATATTTGTAGTTTATCATACTCCCTTTGACTGGATGTTAGCCAAGCTTAGATGTATTCCACTTCATAAACCTATCCCTCTTCTTCTCTGATAATTCTTAATGGGCCCTTCTTTCTTTTTTTTTTTCTTTTTTT
>VZTL01016861.1:69619-83766 GCA_013400535.1 Scopus umbretta
TTTTTTTTGCTGTCTTGCACATGAGCATGCCTGATGTCTCCTGATGTCTAAACCACTTCCATCTATGACTTCTCTGACTGCCACCTCTTTCCTACTGGAGTCTATGGGTCTCTCCCCAATCAAGCAGTTAATGTGCTTGTAGCCTTACCAGGCTGAAAGGTCTTCCTTGAACAGCTAAAAGATCCTTCACCCCTTCAGCTCTGAATGGACTTCCACGTTGTTCTTTGTTTGGAGCAGTTTCTTTCTCATGATGTGAAAAACCTCCCTTTCTCAGACCTCTCCACCAACAGACCACTAGGCAGGCTTTTCCAAACTATTGTTATGAACTTGCTGCATTCATTCCACCAGCTCATCTCACCCATCTGTGCAGTGTTTATTTTGGCCCTGTTCTGTCTGTGTCCCGTCCAGGCTGAAAGCTGCTTCAGGCTGAAAATGCACATCCACAGAGCACCCAGCAGTGTGTTGCTGCTTAGTACTAGATAATCATAAGTAACGTTGCCAAAAAAGGTACCTACACATTTCCAATTTTCGTCGTGATGTAGGTGTCATTCTTCTCCACTGGAAACTTGAAAGCTGCTCTGCAGAAAATGGGTACAGGGTTCTTAAAATAGGCACAGGCACTTGGGCTAAATGATTTCCATGGTCCTTTTAGGCTTCAAAGCAGTCCTAAGAGGATATGAAGGACAAGTTTTAAGTTTTAGAAACATTGTTCACTTAATTCTTTCATATATTTTTGCAAAACTAATCACCAGTTTGTATCAGCAAACCAGCCATTTAAACCCTTTGGCCACCTGAAACATGAGCACAAGACTGCCAGGAACGATATATGGCTTCAAAGACCACCATTCCGCACCCTCCTGTAGAAGAGCTGGAGGGCTTGTGAAGCTCTCCCACACAACTGCAGTAGCACTGACCACAGAAATGGTCAATTTAAAAAATAATTTCCCTTTTTATTTGTGGGTGAGGGAGGGGTATGTTCACCTGCATTACTGTAGACAAAATACAAGGGGAAGAAAAAAAAGGGGAAAGACAAAATATTCATTTGGTTTATGGTTTAAAAATTATCCCATGCTGTCTAGTTCCCAGAACCACTAGCCTGGTACATCCATATATTTCAGTTTCCTGGGCTGAGAACAGCATTCAGATGACCAAGCCATGAGTCGGATCCTGTTGTGCTGGATATGGTAAATACAGATCCTGACTAACAGATGTCACTTTGAAAAGCTCATATCTTTAAATACACAAGACTAATAAATGCTGGAAGAGGCTGGATTTTTTACCAAGACTAGCTGAACATTTCCCATTTCAGCTCTTTCTTCAAGGAAAGAGGGTGGGACTGTTTTTTTTCTCTAACATGCTCTGAGGATAAATCCAGGAAACATGTAGAAGGTGCTGGGACATTGTGTTGCGCTCATATCCTGATGCAGATATGCAGCTCACAGCCTGGCACCCCAAGGGACCGAAGTGTCTGCTCTTGCCCTGAATGACTGCTGGTTATGACTATGGAAAATTTGGAAGTGGCTCTGTATGGTTGTAAGCAAGTTGTAAACCTCCCACCATGAGTTTTCAAGAAAAAAACTGAAAATTAGGACTAAAACAAGTGGCACAGAGCCTTTGTAGCACAGCAGAGCTTCATTCTCAAAAAAGGTATGAAAATAAAGGTTGTTACCTTGGCTATTCCTGGAAGATTAAAGTGAAGTACTGATTGAGTGCACCCTCAGTAAGTTTGCAGATGACACCAAGCTGGGCGGGAGTGTCGATCTGCTGGAGGGCAGGAAGGCTCTGCAGAGGGATCTGGACAGGCTGGATTGATGGGCCAAGGGCAGGTGTATGAGGTTCAACAAGGCCAAGTGCTGGGTCCTGCACTTTGGTCACAACAACCCCATGCAANTTTAGCCTGGAGAAGAGGAGGTTCAGGGGAGACCTTATAGCTCTCAACAACTTCCTGAGAGGAGGGTGTAGTGAGGTGGGGGTTGGTCTCTTCTCCCGAGTAACAAGCGATAGGAGGGGAGGAAATGGCCTCAACTTGTGCCAGGGGGGGTTTAGATTGGATATTAGGAGAAATTTCTTCACTGAAAGAGTGGTGAGGCATTGGAACAGGCTGCCCAGGGAGGGGGGGGAGTCCCCATCCCTGGAGGGGTTCAAAAAACACGTAGATGTGGCACTTCGAGACATAGTTTAGTAGTCATGGTGTTGTTGGGTTGACGGTTGGACTGGATGATCTCAGAGGTCTTTTCCAACTTTAATAATTCTATGATTCTAAGGAGGTGGCAGGAAAGGGGGCATACAAATAATCATGCGTGGCAGACGAGCTATTATCAGTTGGGCTTGGAAAGGGGAAGGAAAAATAGGAGAAGGAGGCCAAAATCAAGAGGGAAAGAAGAGGAAAAAGAGTTATGAAGTGCTGTCAGAGGGGGTAGTAAAGTGTCATGACACTGCCCCCCTTATTAGCAATTTATGGAAGGGGGTATAAGTGGACCTTTTAGACACTCTTGCAAGGAGTACTCAGTGCTAAGTGTTAGCCCTGATTTGATGATGTTGACATAAGGTCAAATCTGAGTCATCAGTAAACAGAGCGCCAACCAGAGGTTCAAAATGTGGGCTGATAATGTGAAGGTAGCAGTCAAGGAGGTTTACTTAGCTCAGTCAAGGAGGTTTACTTAGCTCCACGTCCCCTACCCCTTAGGGAAAGAGGAATTGCATGTGGTCAGGGGATGCCAGGAGGCTTCAAAACCTGATGAAACACAAACAGGTTATTTTCCTATATAGGCATGCAAAGTGAAGGATGGATCTGAGGGATGTGGGGAAGGAAACAGCAACTGGATATCAAGAGGTTAACAGAAAGCGAAGTGAAAGTAGAAGAAAAGGAGACCATAGACCCTAGTGAATGTAGAGGTTCAAGAGGACCAAAAAAGACTTAAAGAGAAGATCAGGTCAGGTTTAATTCAAAGTACTGAGCCCAGAAGAGATGCTGGAGAGGAACTGTGACGTGTCATTCAGTAGGAGGCAGGTTAGCGCATGGCCTAATGTAGAGCTGAAGCTGCCTGAGCTGAGGAGACGATGGAGTTTCTAAATGTTATATTTCATTACTCTTTCTACACTTACCACTTTAGTATATTTTCAGCTAACATTTCATTATAATTTCCACAAACATTTCATGTCACGACTTCATTACAATGTAGACTGCACACTGAACAGCTGTAAAATAGCCTTGCCAGTGCTGGTAATTTGCATTGGGAGTGGAATATCCAGTTCCAGTCACTGATGAGTGTTATGCAAAATGAGCTAACCAGCATTTTTCATTTCTTTAACCACTTACCTTAACAATTAAATGTATTGCAATGCTAAATGTATAGTATATAATAAATCATTCCAGACTGTATAAAAGCATCAGACGATACATCTCTCTTGTTTTGTCATAAGCTGTATAAAATGCTGTCTTAGCACTCTGTAAGCGGCTTTGTTCACTCTTGTTATTTTAATTGTATACCAAAAACCAGTAGAATTTTATGCGTACATCATTTGTCTCCCACTATGTGCCAAATCCAATATGGTCTCCTTTTCCTACTCGATGCAGATCACAGTGAAATGTTTTAGCATAGCAGTCTATGAGGTGGGAAACCAGTCACTACTTTAACAGTTTTGATGTTCCACTGTAACTAATGGAATAGCTCTTGAGCTGAGACATGGTAGGTGTTCCTAGTTACTGCTGCATTGCCATTTCCCTACTTTGGCTAAAAGCTGAAACTTTTGGTTTGTGGCCCAGTCATCTATTTCTCAAAAATGTCTGGTGGGCTTTACTGTAATAATAATTATGTTATAGAGAGTCATTGGGGTCTAACATGCCTTTTTTCTTCAATTTTGGCACAATACAATGTAAAAGTAGAGAAACTAGAAGAGGTAGAGGAGCTTTATTTAGTCAGAATACCTGGCAAAATGTAGTTACTTGACTGATTATAAGGTTTCCAAAAGACCCAATGTAGCTTAGGCTTTCAAATCTGATAGACTTGCAAAGGGATTTTTAACAGTCATGTTAATTCAGAAGGACTTGAAGCTGAGTGCACTTAAAGCTGGGGGTGACCCACTCTCCAGCAAAGGCAGCATCAGCGAGTAAAATGCCATCATACAAAATGTTCACTGTTAAAAAAAATATAGTTCATCAAAGCACTTTTCAAAACTGTTTTTGATAGCTTTATGCCCCCATGGTGGGGCTTGGGGTGGTCTTGAAAAGAAAAAGATATGGAGAACAATGTAGATTTGGGATTGTGTTTGAGCATCTACCCTTGACTATGAAGTCTACAGTCTTGGTCTGACACCTGCACATTGATGTGCAACTGTGACCTTCTCTCTCCAAGCAAGCTCCCCCACACAGATGGAAATACAGGCCTTACGGCTCTTGGACCTCAATGAAAAATGCCCATGCATTTTCTGGCACATTCTGTGGGGCTGCTGGGGCCTCTTAACGGCCTTCAGGGTAGCAGCAGCCAATAAATGTCTGGGCAGTCACCTATTTCAAGGCTACTGAGCATCTGTAGGGAGAAGCACTCTCACAGACTGAAGGTGCTGACAAGTTCCTGAACTAAGTCACTAAGGAAGGCCTGAATGCTTGTAGCATTGTCTGACTGCCAAGCGATCTGGACAGGGTTGTGGTTCATGGTTCTCCATATGGAGAATTACCAGGCCTCCATGGAAGGAGCAGTGCTCCCATATGCCTTGCATGGTTTATGCAGTTAGAGTTATAATTAGGCTCCTGGAGACTCTCAGGCTTAGTTCCCTGCACCTCCCATAGAAAGAGGTGACCTGAACATTCGCTAGGAGTGGTATGGTTTGCTGGACTGTTGAAATAAGTACAGGAGTTCATGCTGGGCTTAGCCTGCAAATTCTTCATGCCTCCATTTTGACCCTCCCTCATGTTACACAGTGACTAACTGCATCAGCTCCTGCAACTCCTCCTGTCACTTAAGTCAGGCTTTGAGATCCAGAAACTATCACTCCAGTGGCAGCTGGGCATCCCAACTGATCAGTCCCTACAGGCAAGGTTGCTCACAGAGCTGTGGGTGTGCAAGGCACTGGGTATTTTTTTCTTCAGCAAAAACCAAACAAACAAAAAAAATACTGTTTTAAAAAATACAGGAACTGGTAAGTGAATTTGAAGTCCATGTGTTATGCTGTGGATGAAAGCTTCATAGGCTGCCAGTGGAACCTATGCCAAGGGGCGCTGGTGCAGAGGGACGCCAAGTCAAAACCTCCTGCTTTCTCATCCTGCATGGCCACTGTACTCCTTTTATGGTGAGGTTCATCCTGGGGCACGAACCTGTGTGGTTGGGCCTTTTGCAGGCAGTAATCCACCGAGCAGCCCTGTGCGCCCCCCACCTGTCCCTGTCCCCCCTCTCCCCACAGCTGTGGAGGGAGGGCTGGGCACCTTCAGGCACGTCAGGACTTCCCTCAGATGCCAGCAGAAGAGCGTGCATGCTTGTGTGTGCATGTGCACATGCATGTGTTTAGTTTCCATGCCCCTAATACTCCCTGGTATCCTCCCTGTGATCTTGTCGTTCCCACACCAGTTCTCTGTAGTATTGAGTGATCTGCAGACTTTTGTCCAGTGGTTTATAACCGGCTTTTTAAAGGCTATGTTTTGTGATGTAGGTCATATTCAGTCTCTTTGCCCTCTCCCTTCATTGCTTTCCTCCTGGGCTACAGCTGGGTGGCCAGGGAGAGCTGAAGGCACAGGACATTTTTGGATCCCCTCTGTATTTGAGGTTCCCTGTTTGAACATCTGGGCTATGCCCCTTGCCCCAGCCTGGAGCAGGCTGCGATGCTGAGCCTGGTCACCCCAGGGCAGCCAAAGGAGAGGTGGAGGCATGTGAGAGTGGGAGATGAAGGCAGTGTGGTCTGGGAAGGTACTGCAGACCATGTTGTCCCAGCTCTGCTGCCCCAGCCTGACTTTAGGCTGTTGCCGTACCACACCACAGGTGCAATCCTGCTGCTCCTTCTGGCAAGAGCCTGTACATTTCCCATCCCCTCAGCAGGTCCCTGTGGCATGGGTGACAGTGTGCTCACCCCAGGGACAAGTGGCCCCCAGCCCAGTGTTCAGCCCCTGCTGCAGTGCTGGCCAGAGTCCCCCGTAGCCGTTGTTGAATGCCACACTGTCCTACTTGGCCTGGGACACGGTCCTCTTCACAAAAGCCAGCCCTGGTTTGTCTCCTCAAGCTGCTGTAATACCAAGGGGCCCAGAAGACCCTGCACCTCCAGCTCTGCCCTGCTCATGCATCAGCCCCAGCAGTGTCCTTCTCCCCCGGGAGCCAGGGGCTGGCAGCAGAATAACCAGAGCTGCTCTCCTCAAATGTGTCAGGGCGTATTTACTGTTCAAGGCTTATTCCTATTTCCCCCAAAAGATGGCACTAGGATTCACCAAAAGTGAACCATTCAGCGCCCTGAATATTTTTACATCTGTGAAAAATACCACTGGGGCCCTCCACTGTGGTCCCCATCCCTTGCCCCCCATAACTAAGGGGTGGCCCCTCCAGAATGTGCAGCAGTCACCTCTCCAGCGCAGACCCTAATGGGGCCCTAGGTTATAGGCAACCAAAACAGAGTGAAAAATGATTTGCCACCTGCTGAGTGGCATAGCAGGAGGGACTGTCTTTGGGTAGGATGAAAATACCCCCCGACATACATTCTGCAGTTTATTTCTAAGGCAATGAGAAAAACAAATATATAATATTGGAATTAATCTTCTTGTATGCTGACATTATTTGCTCTAGTAAAATTGACATAATTAGGATTTTTACTGAGAAGTTAATTATTTTTTCATTTGAGCAACACAGTCCATAAACCTGTGAATAGAGTCTGTCTGATAATTTAGGCCATGTTTTAAGGGTTTTTTTTAATGCAAATGTTTCTACATAATGACAATTATAGAAATATTTTCATTATTAAAAGAATAAAACTAATGAAAATAACTTTTGCTGAGATTATTTTTCCTTGCAATTTTTATAACATGTTGAAGAAAGTTTTTTATCTTGTCAGGGAAGCAATAGTTTTTAGCCTGAAAAACAATCCCTATTCCAAGATAATGGACTTCTTGTATGCATTATTGTCTCTAATAGAGCTATCACCTGAATAGCTGGGATTTTTCTTTTCATTAGAGAAAATGATAGGATCATAGCTCTATAAATGAAAAGAAGTTCAAGCGTGCAGATGAAGGGTTTCTGAAGACAGCAGTACTCTAAGGCTGAAAGTGCCATCTCGGTACACTTAAAAATGAAGGGAGCTCCTTGTCAATGGGGCTAACCTTCCTGGGCAGCTCAGCAGCCTCCAAGGACTATTGGGTCCCACAAATGCCCAAGCAAATAGTATTCATTAGCAAGTTCAGCAGTGACACTTCTTGCACAAAGATTTTTTTTTTTTTTTTTTTTTTTTTTGCAAATGCTGGTGTCTCCTGAATGATAGACATGATTTGGATGTGCTTCCAATTTTTTGGACCAGAGGTTAGCATACCTATCATTCCTAGTGCTAGCAGCCAGAAAGATGCTTTTTTCCTCTGCATGTTGCTGCCACTAAAACATGATTAAAAACACAAGAGTGAAAGGCAGTCTGAAGACTATACTTACCCCTGAACTTCCCCATGCACTTCCCACATGAAAGACCTGGAGAAGGTGAGATTCTTGCAACGCAGATGTTCTTCTAAGGACATACGCTTGAACATGTCAGTTGAGCACGTTACTGTCCCTGAGCATTACCTTATTTTAACAGTGCGAAGTATGATCTGTATGTCCTGTTTATTTCATTGCCCACTCCTTTTCTTGTGCTTAGCAATGCACTTTTGCTACTCATGTCTTTGGGTAGGAAGCTGGTCTGTTCAGTGGTGTACAAACTGCCACGCGCTGCTACAGCACACCTTCTAATGAAATAGTAAAGTGGCAACACAGCCTCAGAGGAGAGGACTGCTCTGGACTGGATTCACCCATAGCCCTTCTGGACGGCAGCAGTTTGCTGCCTTTTGTAAACTCTGGAGACAAAAACCACCGCCACCACCACCAAAAGACTTTACAAAGCAGACCCTGATTGTAGGAACGCGCTGTGTGAAGAGTATACACTTCGGATGCTTCAGAACAAAACCTGTGGGCATGGAGGAGCTGAGTGTTTTAAAATCTCCTGACACTAGATGGAGCAGTGAGTTAGCGCTATCCCCTCTTTGCTGGAGACCCTGTTTGGAGCACATTTCAGGCCCATCCTGGGATTTGGCAGGACCATGCATGTTTGTCAGCCGCTGCTCAAGAGGCGCCAGGGTCTGAAGGAGCCGAGTGGTTTCGGGTCAGGACGCAGAGAGGTGCTCGGCTGTTTGCAGCTGTGCCAGCCTGCTCCGACTCCAGCCGCGCTTCTCTTTTGCTCGCTTTCATGAACAGCATAATTACCTAGAAATTACAGAAAAAGCAAAGCTAATTACCAAAATTAATCATCCCCAAGAGGACAGGAGCTAATGCCTAGTGCCAAAATTGTGCACTGGATTGAGTCTAGCTCTGCTGCAGGAACTGCTTCCCCATGGCCCGTAAGCACGAGTCCCCGCTCTTACCGGCACTGGCGGGGCTGGCTGCGGGTGCCGAAGTCAGCACGTGTGCGTGTGTGTTGCCATACCAGGGCATTGGCGCTTTACCTGGCAAGTGCTGAGCTGCCACAGGGAGCCGTGGGCGACTGCCGCGCTTGCTGATGTCAACGGCAGCAAATGGGATTCGGTGCTTTGAGGATGGCTTGGCACCTCGCACGCAGGCAGGAGGCTTTAATGTGGTTTCTTGGGTGTAGCAGAAAGGAGCTTTTGGCCCAGGGGAATGAATAATTTTTGCCTTTGTATATGCCCTGATTTTTTGTAATCGTGCTGTTAAATATGTCTTCTGGAGAGGGGTAATTAAGAGAGCATATATTTTAGTTACTTCTTCAGAAGCCATTGAGTATGGTTGTTCAAGGTATGATTTTTTCATCTTCTGAATAGATTTTTTTTTTTTTTTTCATCAACACACATGCTGGCAGCTTACTGGGAGTCAGACAACTTCTGGGAGGATTTCCTTCATAATGCTGTGGATTAGGCACATGAAATCCTACTGACCTGTGCTGAACTCTGTGGTCTTGAGCCACTTCAGCAGCTTTGGTCACTCTCCCACTACCCCAAGAAATATTCTGAGTGCAATTAAAACCTGTCCTGGTGTTTGATACTTACCTACTTGCTAGACCCTTCTTCAGTTATATGCCTTAGTTGTCAAAACTGGGACATCATGAGAGAGCAAAAGGTGCCTTCAGTTGAGGCATTGCTTTGCAGCTCATGAAGAACTGAAAGGAAAGGAAATACAATTATTTGTAATTATCATAATAACTGAGTAAGGCTTTCAGCACAATCCATCATAACTGTTGTTCCTTAAATGTCTCTTTCTGTGGTCTTCATGATGTAAACCTGAGTGTATCGTCCCAGAAGAGTAAAGTTTCTTCTAGCACACAAAAGATGTTCTAAAAGCTTGAGGTTTTAAAGCCTATAGAAAAATAGTCATTGAAATAGTGCAGGAAAAAAATAACCTTGGGGAGCGAAAGAGGTGTAAGATAATGATCACAATAAAATGGTTATGAGCATGATTTCACCATCAGGAATGTTGCAGCATGAATTTGAGATTTTTTTATCATTCACCAAGAGGAACAATTGGCTCAGGAATATTTTTTATGAACAAACAAGACAAGTTTAGTTTGCTGTGATCCTGGACTCATATCTGAGGTCAGCAGGGTCCAGTTGCTTATCTTGCCTGACCTCCTTCATTAGCAGAACACATGATTTCATCCAGCTACTCCTGTAATTAACTTGACACCAGGGGAACAGATTCTTAATTTTTCATTAATATCCAGGCAGAACTACAAGAATTCTGTCGCTTCCATCAGTTTTAGCACAAACGTGTGCTTCTGCCAAACTTTCAGCCACTACTGTGTTTGTTGCTCTTTAGTTCCTTTATTTATTTACTGTCTGTAGCAAATATTATGTTCTCCCCTGTGTAAGTGCCTACCCATCAGTCAGGGAATAAGAAACAATCCCACATCCCTGAGGTGACTCACATACCTCGTGGATACTGAATCACCATTAAGATGAGGTGAACATGTGGTGTGCAAAGTGGAGGCTGGAACGGTTTCAGCCAAAACATTCATAAAATACTGGTACGCACTATGGCAATCACAGGAGGGAAGAGAAGCAGCTTGTGAATGATTATTTACAACCCAAAGGACTAAACTAACAATTCCCAAGTGCTTCTGGCTGGAACATCCATTACAGACCATTCATTTTGTGTGACCCCAAAACCAGAAAGTATAGAAAATTCAGCTGAACTTTGTCTAGCTCTAGTCCACAACCCCTCCTCAGCAGGCCCCACTCCAACTTTGGGCACTATTGGGGTAAACTATTATTTTCTTAGTACTATGAGTACTTAGCAATACAGCAGTATGCTGTCATACACCATGTATCACACAAAACTCCCTTTGTGTCCTGAAACTGAGGCTCTGCTGTCCCCGCTGTCCTCGGGAGAGGGCTGACATCAGTGGCTCTGGCTCCCCATGGGAAGATGCTGCTGAGCTGTGAAGGGGGCTCCTGCTTCAGAGTTTCAGAATTTCCGCCCATGTCCAGGTTGAGGAGGAACAAGAATGATCCTCAGTAGCTCTCAGGCAGACTCTTCCCATGTCCAGGCATAGGGCAGTAGGAAGACATGTGCGCGTGATCAGCACAGCGCCAAGCAAAGCCAGCTACTCACCATGGTCTCAGCAAGTGAGCTTGGAGGCAGAGTCATGTTGAGACAACTTCTGGGCCCCCAGCAGCACTGAGCACAGGCAAAGCTCTCTTGTGGTGGCACAGCACAATGTAGGCACCCTGCAGGGATTTTTGAAACTCCATTCTTAAGTGACCTGGCCAAGGCTATACTGGAAGTACACTGAAATTGTAGGAACTGAGTCACAGATCCCAGCACACGCATTCACAGTGGATGCTTTTATAGGTTAAAAACAAATCCTCTTCAAGAGGCATTTTTTTTCCCCATATGAAGGTAATTTGGGATGATTTTTTTGTTCAGAGTTGGATGCATGACGTTTTGTTGTTGCTTGAACTGAGAAGTTCATGTGTTAAACACTGTTCCAGAGCTGTACCCGATTGTGTCCAGGTTAATAGACGAGCCTTTGTCAAGGACATTGTGCAAACACATTTCCACAAGACATTATTGTCTGAACACATGAGCAAATATTTGCCTAAAAAGTGTAATTGACTATTGTTCAAGAACTGCCACCTGCCTCTTGGTTTTCTGGCACTCTTGTAGAAGGGACTACACTTTACAGCATTGCCTTCAGCCAACATTTCAACAGGAGCCAACTCTTGACCAATAATTAAGTAAACATTCAGCTTGCTCATTTTTTTTTTTTTTCCCAAGGCTGCATAGCCCTTTTATAATAAAGAAAGTGTTACGAAGAGAAGGAGAAAAGGCAACCAGCCTTGCCTCAGCAATAGCACTATGGGAAACTGTTATATGTGGGGAACAGTAGTCTAACATGCTGGAGGAGTCATGGACCAAGCAGCAACACAAAGGACAAGCTCATCTGTGTTGTCAAATTCATTGTGTCAGCTGAAGCTATGAGAAGTGATGACAGTCACGATACCAGGGGATGGATGGACAAAAGAAAGCTGTGCAGCTGTCCTGTAATATGTGGTGCGTGACATGCCAGGCAGTGTGAGCAGGAGCTCTGCGACCTCCTTTTGCATCTCCAGTAAAGCTGTGCAAACTGCAAATATATGACTTCAGAGAGAAACACTTGCCCACCCGACTTAATCTTAAAGATATATTTATACAGAGATATATTTTGGAAAGCCACACTCAGTTACAAAGTGGAAAACCAAATATTTCTGTTTGAGAATCTTGAAGTTAAATATTTTGATGGTTAACCATTGTCTTCTCAGCCCTTTCTGGTTGAAATAGTTCAATGAATTTGATGGGAATTCACCAAAATATTTGGTCAAGTAAAATAGATATTTTTCTGATTTAAACTCTTTTGTTAAAAATGGTTTCATTCAGTTTCACTCATGGAAACTGCATGATTGTCCAAACTGATTATTTTCATGTTTATATCAACTTTCTTTCAAATTTCTTCTCCCAAACCCAAGTGATGTTTCTGCCAGGCTAAGCTGTGCCACAGGTTTTGTGGAGGTAGTGACTGGCTAGAAATATGTAATTGCACTAGACACTTTCCCCTTTGGTTTGTTCAGCGTAATAAAATGTTTTGCTACCAGTTAGCATAAATTAGTAATTCTTTTTACATCTCTCAGATTTCCCAGCTGACTGGATCCCATGACCCTGGCTGTTGCAATTCTGCTGGCCTCAGAACTTGCTGGACAAATTTCTTTGACTCTCCTCCTTTGTTTCTTCCTCTCAGACCCCCACTACCTGCTGAAATGGTTCTGTCTTTTCAGAACTTCATGAGAAGTGTCCTAACCTTGACCCTTATATCCCCATTTGTCCTTGTCTCATTGCAGAAAATATAGCCCATGAAATCCCTTCTCTGTTAAGACCTAACCGAACCACTGAAATAGCTTGACTTCACCCCCTACTCTTTCTTCTGCATTGTCACTGCAACCCCCCCCCAGCTATCACAGTTCTCCAGAGACATAGTCCATGCATGGTATTATAGACATGAGGATTTGTGGCGTCTTTGTGCTCATCATCCCCATCCTTGCTCAGAAAACATGATTGTCAGGTGAGGGACAGCCAGCCCTATTTGACAATGACAAGAGTTGAGTAGAAATACCTGTGTTTGTATGGTGGGACACACATACTGACCTGAGGCCCTTAACTGCCATCATCTTTTCCTTTTGATCTGTCTCTGTACTTGTGTTATGGTAACCATTGATGCTGTTGACAAGAAGAGTAAAATAATGTTACCAAAGCTTCCCCAAAATAGCCTCCATCACTCGAGAAGCCCTTTTTCAACACCAGCTGTCAACTACCCACAGCAGGAAATGCTTCCTTCGGTGTGTTTTCCTCCTAAGGGACTGTTAGTTCTGAAACATGCCATTGTGCAGAGCATGGATTCAGTATACAAAAGGCTAAAAACTGCACTGCATCCTGTCCTTGCTATTCATAGTGGAGTCCTTCTCTCATTCTGCGACATGGTGAGAGGCCAAAAAGAAAACCATGGGTGCCTAACCCAGTAACACCATTGTCGTAGCAGAGTCACATCCCTGAAGGCTGAATCCTATACCAGAGGTGAGCATGCTGAAAACAGAGCAATGGTTAGAGAGCTGACATGCCCATCACTGACCAGAAAGAGAGGGAAATGAGATGCTGAATTATTTCCTTGCACAAGGACTGCCAGATCTCCTAAGCTGAAGGAAATTGAGGTGCTCATGAGCTATAGTGATTTCTACTAGCAGATTGCCACCAATAGCTTGTCTAACTTTCTGGGGGAGGGGAAAAAAAAAGTCACGCTTGCCCTTCACTGTGCGAGTGGCTTTACTAGCGTAGCACTCTAGGTTTGGTATGGCAAAGGCCTTGGCAATGTCTCTGCTGTCCAACCATTTTGGAGAAGGGAGCAGAGGGTGAGTGAAGGTGGGACACAATGAATTGCCATTGAACCATCAAGAGTGTGACTGAGGTAAATACCAAGAAATGTCCTCCTGCTGCTTACATTTAGTCACTGATGAGGCTTCACTGGCCCATAGCATGCTGTACCCTCTCTTGAGCCAAGGTAAATCCAATGGTGTCTTTCCTGACAGCTCAGGAGTCAGGGGAAGCTTGTGCAAAGGTTTTGCTGATTAAAGAGGAAATAATTTCTTGATGCATGCCAAGGTTATAATTGGGGGGGATTTGCGCAACTGGGAAAAACCTAGACTTTTCTTCATGTCTCATGAGGAAATTGAGAAGGTGTTTATTTGACGAAGGAAATGGGAGGGCTCAGTGGCTGCAGCAGTGACATTATTCAAGCATGGGGCATACACGGGGCCATGCTGGGACTCTCATCCTGTTGCCTTGGTGGAGCAGGAAGCTATCATCCCCGAGCCCTCTGTCCTGCCGGTGCCTACGTACTCCCTGAGCTTCAGGAGGCATCATGGGCCCCACAGGATTTTTTATTTTATTTTAATTTTT
>VZTL01016866.1:6663-20184 GCA_013400535.1 Scopus umbretta
TTCCTTCCTTCCTTCCTTCCTTCCTTCCTTCCTTCCTTCTCTATTGACAGTACATCAGTCACTCCAACATGGACACAGTTACTTTGACAAAAGAGCTTGGTATTAGAAGAAGAAAAGAGCCAATACTAACGAGATGAAGTGTTTTTGCTGGTGCAGCTGTGGTAAGAACTGTATCTCTACCCAGCTTGGTCCCACTGATATGTGAGATGGAGCCCTAAATCCAGAGATCACAGATACAAAAGTCACTCTGGACTTTTCTGTTCTGTTTTTTCCAGACCGGAGACCCACATTTCCAAAAGAATCCTGCAGCGCTGGTGATTGTGCTAGTCTGAAATGGCAAAGGCTTGTTCAAATCCCCTGCAGAGCAGTGTTCGGTAGGGACGGCACCATCCATCACCTTTGGAGGAAGCAGAGCTGGCTGGATTAGACACTCACCTTCAGGAATCAAAACTTTTGTGATTACGGTTGGATGGTACCAACCATCACATGAAATACAGCAGCTCCCAACCGGAATGCTGGCTCTGACCTCAGCTCTGGGGGTCCCAATTGCCCTTTGGAGAATCCTCCCTCCCTCCACTGACTATCGAAGATCCAAAGGATTTCAGACAATTACGATGAGTCCTTAAAGTTATCCAGCATGAATAACCCCCTCCTTTTACCTCCCCCCAGGCTCTGGCCCAAAGAGTTGGAATCAGGACAGGAAGATAAAGGAGAGGAATAGGGACATGGGGTGAAATCACGGGCTTTGCAACACACCCTGGTCACTGCTGGAGCAGGGAATGCAGCCCCAGCATCTCCATTCCTAAACCAGGACCAAACCCACTAAATTGCTGACCAGTGACAAACTCTAGCAGGACTTTTTCCTTTGCTTCCAAAAAGCAAAAGAAAAAAAAACAAAACACCAGTGTTTTGTTTTGTTTTGTTTTGCTTTGCTTTGCTTTGTTTTGTTTTGTTTTGCTTTGTTTTTCCCGGCTGGGAGGTGGGAAGGACGTGAAGCATCAGGCCCTCGGTGGTGCCGGAGGTGGTGCTGGAGCCAGAGGAGCACATCTGCCTTCTCAGATCCTGGGACGGGTTGGCAGCACGAGCAGTAAGAGCGCGCCACGCTTTATTTGTAAACTGTACCAAGTTACAGTGGTGTCACTGCAGCACAATAAACATCAAATCCCACGACGCCGGTTTTACAGTCTCCATCCAGACCAAAGCCTTGCTTTAATATTGTGTGCACGTAATCTTCGGTTTGTAACATTTACTTAATTCTTTATTGTTAAAAACCCCAGAGGAAGGCTAGGCTAGTCCTAACCTCTTCTGGACCGCAGTTCTGAGCTATTAATCTGTCATGTCAGCATATTTTATTAATACTGTTTTCCTGCGGACGATAGGTAGAATACATCATAAGTCACTTACCATCTGCTGTGTAAGTGCGTTGTAAAGTATCTTTCTTCCATAGATTAGTGCTTTGATAGATTAGGGGTTTGTACAGCCATGATACCTCATCCCATCAATTTTAAGTTCCCGGGAGAGCCGTCACGGCTGAAGTATCTGATCAATGCAAAAGTCTTTACCGGCGTCTCACTGTGCTCCCGCAGGCTAGGAAAGTGCTATTACACCCGCTTTCCAGATGAGGACACGGTGTCCCGGTTTTGTGGTGCAATGCTTTAATTAACAGTGTTTTCTCCTGCTCCAGCCTCAGGCAATGGGAAGAGATAAGTAGGTCGAGGGGAACAGTCTTCTCCTGGCTGAATTTGGGATGTATCCGGGACTGGAAGCTTTCCTAGAGGTGCCTTGCAGTATCCCAGCCACCAAGCCATCTGCTTTGCTCTTCAGAGCTTGAACAAGTCTACACCACCAGCTTTTACGGGCAGAGCTGTATGAGTGCAATGGGTGACCTACAGACAGTCCCAGAGCAGCAGCATCCATAGGAACAAAGCTCACCCACTGCTGTCAAAATCCACCTCATGCTGGTTTAGCTGTATTTAAAAGCTGGGTGCTTGAGTATAAAGAATTATGTAGAGGAAAAACATGAGAAAGAGGGAGGCACCACAACAGAAAGGGTTTAATTCCAGCCTAGAGAAGGTCTCTAAAGAAGGTGGGCTGAACTGGAAGTGTGCTTGCTCCATCCCACCATAACTGCAAGATCGTGTCACTCCCTTTCATTGAGCTTTTTTTTTTAATATTTACAGAGATGAGGAATCTGTGGGCAGCTGGTACATCAGTGGTTCCCATTCTGCCTTCCTTGATGCAATGTGTCCTACTGGAGGCTGGGTTTTTTTTTCCTCCAGTAAATCCTTGTCCACGGCACAGCCATGTCTGTGCTGTGTTCTGCTCTGTTGAGTCCGTGCCTTGGTTTCCTCCTGAGGAGACAACTGAAGAGCTTTCTGAGCTGGTGGTACATCTGAGCCACTGAAGGGATGAGTTTGCCCCCAGGAACCAGTGGTTTCTGACAGGCTGGAGCTGCTGTCAAACCTGAAACCCACCTGAACTTAAGTGAGCCTTTTGGGAAAATTCAGCCTTTCGGGGGGAGGGCTTGGAAAACAAGGGTTGATCAAAGGTCTGATTCAGCAAGATGTAGAGCAAGGGGGACAAGATGCTTTTGGGTGACATATGTCTGGTAAAACTTAATGAGTGTGGGGTTTTTGTATAAAAATGTGCATTAAATGCATTAAGAAATTGAGCGTGAAGAGCTCGGGAACAGATCAAACACGAGACACCCTTGAGGATGGAGAATAAAGAGGTTGATCAAAGGAATAAAGCATATCGGCTACAATCTGTAGCCCAAAAGATGCAGAGGAGTCCACAGCAGATGGGCCGTGGCATTACCCAGCTGGATTTTCCCTGTACCTCGGTCCCAAAATACACCACACCAAAGCAGACCACCCCTCCTTGCTGCCCCTAAGGACTTGTGTCCCACACCTTTGCATGCTCAGCACCCTAAAGCCCTTCATCTACCTGAAAGCAGTTCAGCATCCTCAGGGTTAAATCAGATTTGATATCCAACCAAGACCTGGCAGCTGAATTTCAGCCCAGCATGAGTTTTTACGATCAAATTATAGACCCCAGAAAAAAAAAAAAAAAAACAACCCCCCCCCCAAAAAAAATCCAGTCCGAGGTTTATGATGGAAATCATGACAGAGCCATGATTGTAGTAGCAGGAACAGCATCACTGTAATACAGTCGTAAACTGGTACCGTCCTGCGGGGTATTATAAAAGGAAAAAAAAGGTGTCTAAAGAGCACTTGGTACCCCCAAAAGGTCTGAGGAGGTGGGTGCCACAATGGGATGGGGAAAGGGCTGCTTGCCAAGGTGCACTTTAAAGGATTAACTCTCCTCCCTGGTTCAAAACGGCATCCACCGTGTCTCCACAGCCCCATGCTGAGGGAGGTGAGATGCTGAAATGGCCCTTCTGTGCGGCTCCTGCCAGCTCCTGGCACCCCTGAGACGGGGAAAATTAAATGTGTCCATTTCCAGGATGGCTGGCTGTCTTTGTGTGGGTAAACTCGAATTATATTGGGCAAAGCAATGCTAGATTGCAGCGATTTTTCATGGCGCGGGTCTAAGAAGGTGGAGGCGCAGCCTTTTCCAACATTTAAGTAGAAAAAATGTAATAAAGCTTCTGGATCTCATCTTTATTATTATCTGGCCATAAAGGGAAGCAAAGCATTTGTAAGCTGCTCGCAAATCCCAGCTTCTGAAGTCCTGCTCTAGATCCTGGGCTTGCAATGAGTTTGGTCCATTGTCTCCAGGACCTCTTAAAAAGACGGAGCAGAAATGATGTTTGGCTCCGGCAGAAAGTGAAAGCCGAGAATGATACAATAAAGAAACAATGGTCACATTTTATTGCCTTACTCACCCATGGTTTCTTGAGTATGACTTATGGAAGCTTTGATTTATGCTGGTGCAAGTTTTATCTGCTGCTGTCTTGGCCAGCTCATTCTTAATACCGAGACCTATGGGCCTCTGCTGACTTTCTTAGTTAAATAAATTAAAGGAAATATAAACGTTAATGGAAGCCACTTTATTTATGGATAGATTGGAGCACTGTCTCTTACACCATGGGCCCAATCCAAAATCCATTAATCCAAAGCCTACTGACATCCCTGCATCAGGCCCTATCTTTGGGCTTTTCCTTCTCACTATGAAAGGGGCAGCTAAAAATAATTTTAAATGAGATTACATTATCTTGCAAAAGCCATTCTGCACAAAACTTTCAACCCTTGGCACCTCTGGGGAGGCAGAGCATTCGGGATACTTTAGTGGCTGTTGTTTGAAGGCTAAAGATATTCCTCCTGCAGCGATGCCTCCACCCCCCTTTCTTCTCCATGCCAACCATCCCACCCTCTAAATATCTCCTTGTGAAACATTTTGCAATGCATCACGTGTAGTTTGTGGCCAAACACATTTTTGGCTCTTCTGTATGATACGGAACCTAATTCCAGCTCTTCAGACACTTTCTCAGATTGTTCCTTGCCAAACCGTTATTTTTTTGGCCTGGTTGGGTGGAGAGAGCTTTCTGCTGCTTTTATTATTATTATTATTGTTATTTTATTATTATTGTTTGTTCAGAGATGCTTGCTGCCACATGTACTTGGATAACTGCTGGCTTGCCATTCCAGTGTCTGCTGTAATGCATTCTGGTATGCTCCTTCCCCTTGCCCCTATATTTCACCTTCTCTAGTTTGAAAAAAAACCCCAAACCACCACAAAAGCAAGAAAACAAAACAACACTCCAGCAACTGAAGAACAGTTGTGTGCTCTTTATGTGCTGAAGAGAAGAAGATCAGAAGGAAGGGGCAGCACAAAACAGTAAAAAAAGTGGAAAAATATGGGAGTTGTCCCACAGAGTATTAGGATGAGTCAGTAGTTGAAGCTGTTGTATTTTCAGATGGAAGTAGCAAGTTCTGGGCTATTCTTGTAGCATAAAGTCTTACTGTCATCACAGCTGTGGGAGGGCTAAAGGGAGCAGTGAGAAGAAGGATCAGCTCCTCAGTAAATATGAATTATTACAGTTTATCAAGGCTGTGGCTTTTCCAATCTGATCATGTCCTGTTGATACTAATAGAGCTTTTCCACTGGGTCAAGTGGGGACTGGATTCAGAGGCCGAAAGGCAGGAAGAAAGTGTTTGGTCAGACCTCCAGCATGGAGAGGGATGGGGACGCTACTCAAAATGGTTATGGCATCAAGCCCCCAACCTCTATGTGAGCACAAGCGCATCCTTTGGGATGGCTTCCAGACTTGTTGGGTTCATAGACAGCGTGGTTCTTCCCAACCGTGACTATGAAAACACATGCACACCCAGACGTATCTGTGGCTCTGTGGGAGTAAGAAGCTGCCAATCTAACAGATTGGGATAATTCAAGGAGGCCTGATGCCTTTGTATCTGTGTTTAAAAAATAAAGAATACTATTTATGTTGCAGCAGCAGTGTTTGGGAGCCCTGGCTTGCTTTGCGCCAGGCAACTTGTGTGCACGTAGTAAGAAGGATTTTGTACCCATGACAGTCCTCTGTCCCCAGGAGAAAGATGGCAGAGGAGACAAGAGCAGTGAAACTGCACACAGGCAAGTGGGGAATTGGAGAAGTCCTAAATTAACCCACCCATTTCTTTCTGACATCTGTCATCCCCAACATTTCAGAGACAACATGCCAACACTGACTCTACCACCTCCACACCGCCACATGCTTCCAGCAGCTAAACTGGCAGAGGCTTGGTGAACCTCATGGGTTGTTGAAGGGGGATCTACCAAGATGGGGTACCACGGTCCTGTAGCCCAGTCTACAGGACACATTTGGGGACTGCTTGGTTGCTCTGCTTCTTACTGAATTTAGGATGACAACCCTCGCTTCCAGGGAAAATGGCGTGTTAGGCAGGTGGGGTAGGGTGGGATGTCCCCTGTAGGGCATGGACTCGCAAGCCTCTGTGAGCTGGTGAACCAGCACTATAATCCCAGCTGGGTCATGCCAGCATGGCCACCCTCTGCCAGGCACATCTTCTAGAGGCATCCACAATTGTCCTCAGACCTATCTCACAGGGCTTGGTGAGGACCAGGGATGGAAATGGGATCAGAAGAAAGGATTTTGCATGCTGTCTTCAGACTTTTGTGGCTGCTCTGCATGCAGTTCAGCATGGGAAAAGTCTGCTGGTGTTTTGCCTGCCTTTGTCACGCACGTCAGCACTGGTGGGCTCCATGGACGTGCCCAGGTAAGGTGGCTCAAACAAGACCTCATTTCTCTTTCCCATTACCTCACCTTAATGAACTCCCTATAATCACCCAGCCAAGCCCTCGACTTTTTGAGCAAAGTGACACATGGCTTTCAAATCTGCCTTGCATTTTACTGAGGAGAGAGTGAGCTTTGTGAATATTTACCCTGCAGATTTCCTCAATTAAAATAGCTTTGTGAATATTTGTTCTGTAGATTCCATGCAATTAAGTGAATAAGCGATATGTAACGGCCTATGTTTTCCAAGAGCAGGATGGTGTCCAAGCGATAGTGCAGCAATGTTACGAGGAGGCAAAAGGAACAAATGCCTGCTTGTGTTTTTATGCCATCCTACTATTAACCCCTGGAGTGACTCTGGAATAAAATTCAAGTAACTCAGTGCTAAGTCAGGCCCTGAATCCACACAACAACCTCAAAAGTGCTATACCTTGCTCAGCACTTATTTCACAAAGTTTTTATAATGGCCATAGTCCATCGTGGAAGAGGAACCAAAGCCCATAATAGTGTGTTTGTAGGTAAACAGAAAGCCTAACTGAACCCTCAAGGTGGAATTAGAGACAAATCACATCAGGACCAGAGAGAAACCACTCAGGAAAAAACATCACTCGTGTCAGCAAAAAGGATTAATCTCCAATGTTTTCCTGGCAGTTTTAGATAAGAACAAAACAATCAAGCCTGGGCGTTTCTGGGAAAGGATGAAGGGATTTGATAGGATTCCCTTGAAGACCATTCTTTAATAAAACCAACTGGAAAGGAAGATAACTCAAGCTGCATGTCTTAAGAATGTCCTAAGGATGTCTTAAAGGATGTCTAAGAAAATCAGAGACCATGTTTTTGGAAGTTGGGGTCCCAGCAGAGCAAGCAGATGAGCAACTCTGGATGCCCATTGCTGTGACCCAGCCGAGCAAGTTTTTAGAAGAAACTAGCACCCAGAGCTGAGAGAAGAAACATGTAGTAATGGGGACTAAATGGGGTGTGGATGCTTGAAAATTAGACCCCACCTGAGCTGTCCAGAGGAGCTTCAAATTTACGACTCCAAGCCAGGGAAGTGGTGAGTGAGACGGATGTATGAAACAACCCCTGTGAAACATGAGGAAGTTTTTAGGTAAAAATATGAAAGCCTGGTGTTATCTAGGTTTATGATTACACAAAGCAGAGTGTATCTGGGAGAGGTTTTCCTTCTCCAAATGGTTCCAGACTGAGTTTCAAAGCACGGTACCTTGTGTGGTATCTTGCTAGCTCTTGTCAAGTTAGGTCATAAGGTGATTATGCCATTAATCTCCTTGCTGTCTCCAATCTCCATCAAAAAGCAGCTTTCTCTCACAGTTGCAAATAGAAATACTTAGCTAAGATGGGGCACTGTGGGTTGCTTTGGGTTCCTTCCCCAGTCTGGGGGGTTGTACATTCTCCACCCAAGGCCATGGATTGCAACAAACCGAGGGGACCCATGTTCCACCTCAGTTTTGCTTTGTTTTGCCTCGTCTGAAAACGTGTCCCTTCATCAGATCAAGTCATGCCTGACTCTTCAGAAACGTTCAGCCCCGTTGGTCGCAGCTGGGTTTGCAGAGTTGCTCAGCTCCCACTTAGGCAACATAAATCCTGTTTTTGAAGGATGTTCACACAAGCAACATTGGAATATCTGCCTAGGAGGTGTGGCAGCAGGGATGGCTGCCTTAAGCCCTGCAAAAAGTCTGCCTTCTTTTCTGCAAGTCAGTCTTGTCTGAAAACCACACCAAAAGCCCTTCGGATAACCTGGATCTAATGCTGCCTTGTGCGAGGTGGTCCTAAGACCCACTGAAGCAGAGCAAAACCTGGCACAGCTCTCTCTTGGTCCCTGCTTCCCATCACAGAGTCAGAATGAACGTTGGGATCAGGGACTAGATTAAAAATGGGCAGAAATAGGGTTGTCCAACAAATGTCTTGCTCGCAGATGAGGTGTTTTTCCACTCAGCCAGCATTTACAAAGCTGAGACCATAATGGCAGACGCTCCCCTGAAGATTTTACATTATTCCTCTTTTTCCAAAAAGGCTATTCGAGCATTTTATTCTTTCCAGTTGGTCTCCATCTCTCCACTCTTGCAAATCGCTGTTATTAATTATGCACCCACTGCTAAGCCCCCCTGTGAGGAGGACTCCGCTCCGGCACCGCAGCAAAGGAGGGGTTACTGGACCTCTTCGTAGGGAAGAGAAAGCGCTACCCCACCCTGAAGGGATCATTCAGCTTTGGAGAGAGGAGCTGACAGATGGTTTTTATTAGGACGGAGGCCTTTAAAAGGCAGTGTTGGGGTAGGGGTGGGACCTTTGGTCTGGAGGAAAAGCATGTTCTGCTCAGTCCCTGGGCTGGAAGGTCAGGCTTGCGTGGTCTCCAGCCAAATGGCACAAGAGTCGAGAAGCTCTGCTTTGATTTTCCTCTGGCTGGTGATGGGAGCTGGGCTGGTGCAGTGGGACAAGTGTTGGCCTCCGCTGTGGCTTGGACTGGGCACAGACCAGGCACTCCTACAGCGTAGGTGATGAGTGATGATATTAAAGACAAGGTGAGGGAGATGAAACCCACTGAAATTTAGGGAAAATGAGCTGCGGCTACAGCTCTGAATCCTGCCCCTTTACAGGCAGGTAAGCAGGATGTTAGCGCACAAAAATCTCTGTTATTTAAGGGCAAGGTAGGGGGAGAAAAGAGGCAGAACAAAGCAGAGCTGTGAGGCTTCAGGCTTGCATTTCACCCTGGAAAATACAATCTTCTGCATGATGGCTGATGGGGGAGAAACCTCAGGTTGCTGCAATCTTGCTGCATTACAGGGATGGCCTCGCATGCCAGAGGAAGGACAGCCAGTGGCCTCTTCCCTTTTAAATCTGTCCATGCTACAGATACACGGGAGTTTGCATATGACCTCTGTAAGATCCGGCCTCTGTCACCAGGGTTTGGGCACTACAAGGAGAACAGCTGAGCTCTCGCCTCCTTCTGGTTGCACCTTCTTGGGACAAAACCCTCTTTTCTGTTATTTGCCTTAGAGCTGCCACGCACCACCGAGGTGGTGGGGTGTGATAGATGCTCATACCTTGCTCCTCTGCACCCCGGTCCCTCCTCAGTCCCTGCCAAGGTATATTCTTGTTTTAACCCTCTGGCTGACTTCAGAGCAACCTCCTGTCAAAAAAAAATTAAAAAAATAAAAATCCACCTATCAGAAGCTGTCTTGCTCTTCCCAGAGATGTGGCATTTCTCCCTGGATGCTGTACAGACCAGGAAGGGCCATATCCAGTCTTGTACCAATGTATTTGCCCCTCAGGAGTGTCAATGCTTGCTATGAGGCAGTCTAGAGAAAACACTCTTTAAGTATATGCCCTATTCTTGATTTAATTTGGAGGAATGTCAGTTACTGAGCCCTTACTTTTACATATGCTCCTGCTCTTCAGCATTTTGCAGAAGATTTTAGCATCCAACAGTCCTTGTTTGTTCTCCTTGTCAGAAGAAAAAGCATGTGGGGGAATATTCAAAACTCATATGATAATAATTTGGCTTTTTTTTCAGTAGGTCGAGGAGCCTTAAAAAAGAAAAATCAGTCAGCATTGCTCACCAAAAAAAATGCGCACCAAAGTCTGGGCAGGTCTTGGGGGATTTAAGAGAGATGTTTCCCAATGAAGCGCGTGGATGTCGTCACCCTGTTTTGGGTAATGGAGCTTAGTTTTGCGTGCCAGTTGTGCATCAGGCCAGTAAATGGCCATTAGCCCAAAGTTATTTATATTTATGGCTGGAGCCCATGTCTGAAGATGGCCAGGATACTTGTTTAAAATGGAGGAATGGCATCCCCTTGCAGGGCGTGCTGTCATGTGCCCTCGCAGCTTCCAGCCACCGGTCCCAGCTAAATAATTAAACAAGAAAACAACCCTCCAGAACGGTTATAAACGGGTCCTTTGACTGTCACATGCAGAACACACGCTAATGCTGGGTGAAGTGCTCACCTAACCCCTCTGCGGGTGTGATGGCTTTCGTGGCTCGTTCACAGCGCACAGCGTCTTGAAACTCACTGATAAAACCGTAATACCACACCCCGCAGTATACATAACTATGTCACACTGGTAAATATTTGCAGAGTGCCATGTCGTGGGACGGCGCTTTAGAGATTTTTTTAAATAAAGGAGCATGCCCCCCTGCGCCAGGAGAGTTTACACTCGGGTCCTGGCTCGGCATATGTTTAATGTTATCCTGAGTCATCCCTGGAGGGTCTTTTCCTCTTGCGGTGGGTCGGGGGTGGAAGAAGAAGAGAGGGTGAGGAGACAAATGCCTTAAAACGGAATGATAAATGATGCTACCGAAGGCAGCATGGGTGGGCCAGGGGCATTAGTAACGCAATATGCCTCTTTTGCATCTATGTGGTTGGTCGAAAGCCAGTTGAACTCCTCGGCACCTGAATGGTTTCCCGCTCTCAACGTCAGTGTTATGTAGCATGAGTCTGGTGAGGTCTGCAACAGAATGAGGACTTCTGCAAAGGGCTGCAGGACCCTCTTGCTTCTGAGTTCCATTTGAGGCCAGGGACAGACGTAGCTGCAGTCTGGGTGAAGGGAGTCTCGCTTGTGCTGCCTATGGTTGCTTTGAAGACCGATATCTCATCACTGTACGTGCTCCTGGTAAATCCTGCAAGGACTTGCCGGCAGATTTGGGGAGGGTTTCAAGTTTCGGAGGTTACCACACCTGCTGCAACAGATGACAACAAAGCTTTATTTTCCAGCCCTGTATCTTTCTGACATGCTAAAAAACTTCTTCATACCACCCAAAGATATTTCTAAAGATTAACAAGAAGATAATTTTCCAAACATTTCTTTGAGTCTAATAACTAGGTCAGTTAGGAAATGCAATCCAGAAAATACTGTCTCCACTTCTAATAATGGATGGCGTGGTGGGTTGACCCTGGCTGGACGCCAGGCGCCCACCAAGCCGCTCTATCATTCCCCTCCTCAGGAGGAAGGGCGGGGGGGGAAAATAAGATGGAAAAAACTGATGGGTCAAGATAAAGGCAGTTTAATAAAGCAAAGGCCGCACATGGAAGCAAAGGAAAATAAGAGATTTATTCTCTGCTTCCCACAAGCAGGCAATGTCCAGCCACTTCCCAGGAAGCAGGGCTTCAGTACACGTAGTGGTTGCTCCGGAAGACAAATGTAACAATGAATGCCCCCCCTTCCTGCTCCTTTCTCTCAGCTTTTATTGCTGAGCAGATGTCATATGGCACAGAATATCCCTTTGGTCAGTTGGGGTCAGCTGTCCTGGCTGTGTCTCCTCCCAAGGTCTTGCCCACCCCCATCCCGCTGGTGAGGGGGGAATGTTGGAGAGGCAGCCTGGGTGCTGTGCGAGCGCTGCTCGGCCGCAGCCAAAACACCGGTGTGTTATCAACCCCTTCCTAGCCACCAACGCAAAGCGCAGCGCTATGAGGGCTGCTATAGGATAAATTAACCCCATCTCAGCCAGACCTAATACAGCTGGATACATCCCTACCCTACATAAAGAGCACGTCTTTGCAAGCTGCAATGCCAAAGAGGGTTGTTTGCTCAACAGCCGCTTGCTTCTCGTGGGGCTTAGACGCTGTTGGGAGGTCCCAGCTCTGGTTTGTTTATTGTCACACTGGTGCGGCCAGTTCTTTATGAAAACCAGTGAATCAGGTTGTCTTCTGCTGATGAAAATGGCAATAGCTTTGACCCACAGAAGCAAAAGGAAAGCTAACGATTGCTAAACTTTTAGATTTAGGCCCCTGATTCAGCACTCGGGTCCTGTGAAAAAAACCTCCGTATGCACACGGAGGCAGCGCCCCACTTCCCAGGTGCCCAAAAAGCATCCACGCTTTACCACCAGACCCACACCCCAATGTGTGCATGAGGAGCAGGAGACAAAGACCTGCACCGTTTCAGCAGTGGACGTCCCTGATTCGGCAAAGCACTTGGAGCACAATGTGTCACGTAGAGATTAAGAGGATTGAAACACGCGCTGAAATATTCTGGCATAACAGGGCCTGGGGGCTTGTCTGTGCATGAAATTGTCTCAGATTAAATGTTTGGGGTGGTTTTAAAGTTTCTAAAGCTCTTCCTGAATAACTCCCTATATGCACGTGGTTAGTCCAGAGCATATTTATCCTATCTCCTTTAGGCAGACATCCTTTCTCACTAGCCTTCTGGTTTCTTACTCTTTATCCCGCCTTTTGACTGCTGTCTCCTATGTCCTTCTGTCCTGATGAACACCGTGGACAACCAGCTCTTGTGAATGCCACAAGGAGTAGATACCTGTGCTCCCAATGCCATTTTTTTTTTTAACAGATTCTCCAGCACATTGTCCTGTCGTAAGAAACCTTACCAAACTGTTCGGGCTCAAATGCAGACTCAGACCGTCTTCTTTCCATATTCCTCCTCCACACCATCATTTTTGGCCATTCAACTCTCATCGCCGGTATTTAGACCGTGAAGGTCCGGTGGTAGGACTTGCCTTGTCGTGTTTGCACAGCTCTGAGCACAGCAGGTGCCTGCTGCAAAATCATGACTATTGTAACTACTTGCTACTTCAGCTCCTATTGATTAATAACAACTGCATTTTCCCAACAGCCCTTTAAAGATTAAGCTAATTTGGAAAAAGCCTATTTATACAGCAATCAGGGCATTTGCACAGCAAGGCGGACGGCAATAGATATTCCAGGCAATTTCCCCATGTAAATAAGTCCTCCCCGGAGAACCCTGACAAAACTTCCTCCTCGTAGGTACACGTTTTGGGGGGGAAGTGGGGTGGGAGGCAGGCTGGGGAAATGGGAGTCTCGAGCAGTTTGAGCACTTACGGGCAATTGTCGCACAAAGAAAAATGGACATACTGTGCAAAGCTGCTGGCAAAACTGGGTCTTAAACAAATAATATAGTGGCTTTGGGAATTTGGGATTGTGTATACAGGGTTCTTTGCAGTTCACATAGGAAAGCCCATTAGCGATCTGTGTATGAACGCAATCTTTCCGGCACAGGGACACATACTTAAAAATATTATCCTATAAAAATAGCTGTTCCGAAAATAGACCTTTAGGAAATTTGTTCTGAGTCTCTCGGTCCTGAGACTAAAGCATTTATTCTCTTCTTGCCTTTCAGCTGAAACCCATGATCAAACTGGGTGAGCAAAATACACGGGCGCTTTTGCCACCAGCACCCTGTTGGTCACAGTCCATGGCGGACACAGACGTCTCAAATTCGGACCCATGAGACTGGAGGTTGAGAAGCCAGCTGTGCTTTTCTTCCTTCAGGGTTTTTTTCCTTAACCTTTTTTTTTTGCCCTCCTTTTCCTTTTCCTTTTC
>VZTL01016867.1:0-27353 GCA_013400535.1 Scopus umbretta
TTTTCTTCTCTTTTTAAAACAAACAGCTTTACTTTGCAGGCAAACATTACCATATATTAAGTGTAAGATTTTACATTAGATAGCATCAAGCATCTAAAGCATGGTACTCACAGGGCTTGGCACTGGAGATCTCCTTGACCACTGAGCATCCCTGACCACCACCTGCGAACAGCTTTTGACTGAAATGCTGAATACTTAAAGCACGGCAAACCACCACAAAAGATCCACACTGAAATGACAGTGTTTATACACATGTATACACTAGCTGAAATCAGAAACCTAAAACATACTGGAGATACTCATCACTTTACAGCAGTAAGAAAACAGGCTTCAGGGGAGAGGAGACAGATAGATCCAGGTTATCGGAGCTGCCAAAAAACTGAAGAAAAGGTCTAATAGTCTTGGAATCTATTCATTAGGAAAACTCTCTTCAAACACTGCATTAATAACACCCAGCCTTTAAAAGACAAACTTCTTTTCTCTCTTAAACTGCTGTGCCCAAGAGTGTGGTTGATTAACAACAGAACAGAGGAGCAACTCAAAGCAGGTCCAGCTCTATAAAGAATCACAGTCCTCCTTCACAACACCCCCAGGTTTAGTAACACAGCAATTCAGCTGTGGGAGCCGATTTTGTTTCTGGAGGCTTCAGCCTTCTCACTTCAAATTTAATCAGAAATTATTGGCCCTTTTGAACAGCAGGAAACTTGGCTGCTACCAAAGCCATGCTACACTGCCAAGCTCTGTCTGTCCAGCAGGAGCTGCAGTCCTGCTGAGTAGATGTGGCTTGCAGCCCTCTGGGACAACATCCTTCTCCTCGGGGGGATGCAGCTCAGGATCGCAACAGACCCCTTGGGACCTGAAGAGAGAGCAGTGCCCACTTCCATTGCATTTAATTGGAAACAATGGTGATGTGCAGCAGGAGAACAACAGGAGAACCTCAACTCATTTTCATCAGCTCTGTAAGGGAGATCTCCATATTGTAAAGTGCAGGGGATCAAAGAACGTCCCAAACACATCCTCAGGCTCTGAGAGCTGTCTTGTACCCTGACTCTAGTAACTGTTGTAATGTGATGAACCCTGTGTTAAACTGTGTAAAATTAGTATATATACCCTTTAAAAAGTTTCAGCAGTGCTATTAAGTGTGCTTACACAGAGAGCAGGTGCATGTGCACATGGCAAAGAGTCACCAGTGAAAGGCCACAGACTCCAACATCAGACTGATGCCAGGGACAGTCCCAGCCCTGCAGGAGGATATTGGCTTCCAGGAAAAATGCCAAGAGCCTTTCCCAAATATGAGCATGCAATTAGGAGATGACAGGGAATAACTTTCAAAATGATACACGGTGCTTTTGTACCAGTGATAGTCTTGTGCAAGAGATCACAGTGTTGCAGAAGTCAAAGATAATGGGAAAGAGGATAAAAGGGAACTTGTGCAAACATTGTCTGGAACACAGGAATGACAAATGCCCTGCGGAGGGATCCTTTAACCACTCCAGCAAACTCCATTATAATCAAGGTGTAGGCAAATAAAAGGTCATTGTATTCACAAATGAATCAAAAGAACTTTTGAAATGGTAAGAGGATTTGAGGGGGAAAAAATGGAAAACCAGAAACATTTAAGGGCAGGCAGGACTCTCATTGCATGTGGTTGACAACTAGCTTTTGTACTGGGAACAGGGACAGAAATTAGTTCATTTTTTAATGTGGCACTTCCAGTCAAATATCATTGTCAAAGCCAGGATGCTTTGCTAGTAATATTGTACTAACATGGTAACTGCCCTGCCCCAAACTACCCTAATAGTGAAGAGGTTCAGACATATTGCCTGATATCAAAGGAACAGAAAATGTAACTGCAAGACACCAAGGAAAGACTTTAACAGCCTGGAAGAAAAAAAAACAAAAAACAAAAAACAAAAGTCTGAGAGAAAGATGTAAGCCTCAGATTTCTCTTTGGTTTTCCCAAGACCTGGCTAGGGCATCTCACTCTTGTGTGTGGTTGTTAGTTGGGCAAAAAAACATGAGTAAAAATAAAATATACCAGTGCAGTCAAAGGAATAAAAGCAAATTATTTTCTCATGCCAGGAACTGGCCTTAATACACAGTGGAAGCTGGATAAAATTAAATGGATGAGAGACCTAGGTAGGTTACAACTTGCAGCAAACTAGCCACAAATGAACAACAGCTTAAAGATTAAAGCTATGTTAAAAAGTGCTTTTTGTTTCATGTGTCAGAGTGTGCTTCTTTTGACGTGCCTTATCAACTCCTTTTCCATTTCTTGGCTAACATGACAAACTGTATAAACTGACAGAAACTTTATGACTGAAGCAATAATCACAACTTTATGTTGTATAATTTTAACTTTGCATTATTCACTGTGTCCACATTGTGTTGTACCTTATCGGATATACATTGGAATTGCCTCAGAGCAGGGGCAGTAATAAATTATATACAGATTCTGTAGGTACAAAAGACTACAAAGGAACTAGTTAAATTAGTAATAAAGATACAACAAGCACAGTAGTCATTAATCCAAAGAAAAAGTACTAGTTCCTGTTCTTACAAAAAGTTCAAATTGTCACAAAATATTTGCAAAATACTCCATTCTCAAATTGCTGTGGCAATTGCAATGGAAAATCTCCAGGTCAGAGTCTCTGCTAAACTGGGCAGAGAAGCCGAGCCAAGACAGCAACATACTTGAGGTTGGGATACAATCTTTTGACAATTCCTGTAAGGAACTATCCTTTTTTGCACAAAGGAACCTCCTGCAGTAGAATTTTGCAACAGCCAGTTTTCTTCAGATGTGAATAGCAGAAGGGGAGTTAAGCATAGACTAGAATGACTCTGCGACTGAAGCCTGAGACTAAACAACAGGTAATGTTACTCAATTAGACATGCTAATCCTCTTTACAAAAGCCAGACAAGTATGCTGTGCATTCATAGATTTAGCCAAAGGGCTTGCTACAGCAACCTTCTTATTGTGCATAGCTAAGACAACCCAGCTGTGTCCTGGCCCGAAGGGATCCTAGGTAATAAATGAAAAGTAATCCTTTTATATTCATACAGTGAGATTACAGGTATGTAACCCCTGCAAGCCACTTTGTTTCCACTAGAGTGCTGGTATGCCAGTAGTAGGATCGGTTAGTGTGTAAGACAAGAGAAAAATTGAGGTATTTAGCTTTTGCCAAAAGAAATGAAGGCTGACAGGTAAGTGAGTCTGCTCTTAGGTGGAAAGTAACAGATCCGTGTGTGTCTTTGTTCCTCAGAGGTGCTTCCCCATCCACTGCTCTCCTATATTTAATAAGCCTAGGGACAAATTTTAAATGCCATGCTATGCAACTCCACAAATATTGTGGGACACAGCAGACTGTACAATGGAGCCAAGACACTGCAGCACTGGGAGAAGAGGCTGGAAAGTGTGAGCTAAACCCAGCCTGGATTTGGTTAAACTGGTAAAGAGGGAAGTGTGGGAGCCCAGTGCCCTGCCCCTTCACAGCTTGCCGTGGCTTCCTTCACTGCATCCCTCTTCCCTACATCTTTCCAACATGCTCCAGCCACCTCATCTTCACAGGAATTTGTGATGACATCCACCTTCAATCAGATTTGCTGTACAACATTTGGAGAGCCTGGAAGGACAGTCTTTAGACTCTTATTCAGCCTAATTGCATCATTTTTCACTCACTGTCATTTAAAGCTGATAGGTCATCAAAATAAAATTCTTCTAATAACTTTTTTTACCTGTCTGAGATTCATAGAAATAGTAATCAGCATTAAAAAATAGTTTCCCTCTCAAAATCAACTTGCAGGAAAAAACTTGAATGAAGAGGTACATCTGAAAAAATATAGAAGCAAAATCTCCTATACATATATAGCACTGAACAATGCTAATAATAGGAGGCCTTTAAACCATACTGAAATATAATTAAATAGATGTTCACCTCAAAAATTATTTTAAAGAGTTAAGCTTTCTAAAACCCATTCAATAAAACCCCTTGGAACCCATTATGAATCCTTTCAATACATTTTATAACTATTCAGTTTGGGGCTCTTTTTTTTTTTTTTTTTTTTCTTTTTGGTTTGGTATTTTTTTTTTTTTCCTGTTGGCTTGGTACATTTTCTTGAGAGCAAAATCTACTCATGCCATTGTGTTAGCTTTGGGGAAAAATCCAGTGCTACAAGCAAATGAAAATACTCTTTTGTTTTCCTCTCATTACCCAACAGAATAAGAATAGGGGTGTAATTGAACAAGTGACCTCACATTTGGACACACATAGGAAAGAATGAAATGTATGTTATTTTAAGTTCTCCAGAGTGCACATAACCAAACCTCTCTAGATATTGCACTAAATGTCAGATCCCGCTTCTTATGGAGTCAGCGGGATGTTTGCTATTGTATTCTGTGTCAGCAGGATGGAGCCTCTAGTATTTGCCTTCAGATGTGGTGACTTGTCCATGTCTGTCAATATCAGTAGAGCTCTGGCTACTTAGATTAGTTGAAGATCTGCCAAGACACGCTTATACTTTATTGCTATCGAAATCACAGCATGCAAGAATTTGGAAAAAGAAAAACAAAACCAAAAAAACCCCCCAAAACAGACCAACAAACAAAGAAACCAACAAAACCTCTTTGTTAGTCTTGGAGGACTGTCCTGCACCTTTCGGAAAGGACTGCGCGTGCACAGAGCTGAAGAACATGGAAAATATTTGGGTATGGTAGCGACCTGTGTGTAGCTGTGTGTAGCACAAGCTTCCTTTGCTTGCTGCTGGTAGCCAGCTGGCTGCAGCTCTTCACAGATAGATAAGTGCAAGCTGGAAGGGAGGATGCAGTGACCTCTTCTTTTTCTTCTGGGGCCCATGGGGCAGAGGCAGGAGAGGAAAGGTGTGAGCACCAGGCATCAGCAAGGGACAGGGAATGGCAGGGGACGGGGAACACCAGCTGGGCCTTGGGGGACAGAGGGACAGAATCAAAATTCCTGCTACCAGCAACGCCACTGAGCTGGCTGGGAGCAGGGACTGGCTGGCAGGGTCACCATGGGCAGGGAAGGGAACTGCATACAGACTTTTCCATTTTGCTTTTTTTTTTCCTTCCTGTTCTGTCTGCCCCAGTCACTTTGAGTTTCCTCTATTTAAAAGCCTAAACATTATCAAATTAAATTTTCAGTTTAAAAGCCTTCCAGTTTTCCTGGAGAAACTCATTGTAGGGAAAGGCTTGGGAGATCTGCCTCAAACCTCTGGTTGTTGGAGTCCTGTCAGAAGTACCAAGAGGTATCATCTGCAATGACTCATGGAATTTAAGATTTTTTTGAGGCTGTTTTTTTAAGCAAAGCCATTCCTCTTGCTGTCACCTAAGCTGCAGTATAAACCTACTCTTCTTAAAATTTCAGTGCATCATTGTTTTGTTTGAATGTGTCTCTTTGGGGAAAAAAATCCTGCTGTTGTTTACATCCTGCTAAGCCTTTTTACTCAGTGCCAGATAAAAAGCAGATAGGGTGCAATGCTTAATAAGGACAATAACTACACTTTATTTTAGAGTCAGGCCTCCACAGAGAAGAGATGAAGTCCAAACAGCTGTGATGAAATCCATATTCGTAAAGATCCTCCACCAATATTTGCATTGCTCTAATACCAGCTGCTTAAAGAATATGGTCAACACCCCAGTGAGGTAAAATAAAAATAGTACTCTCAGTGGGAAAATGGAGACGTAGATAGTAAGTGGTTTTCCTGAGGTCACAGGACTTGCATGTGGTGTAGACACCAACTGACCCTCCAGTCCAGGGCTTATCAGAAGACTAAATTTCCCCATTAGCTGCTTAATAACTGTATGTATAATCACAGCACCAGCAACAGAGAAGTCCAGGACTGCTGTCACAACAGAATATGAAGCCACTCACAATTACAGGCATTTCTGCTGACCCCTCAGATGAAAGCAAGCTGCTGACGAGCAGCAGCGCTAGATCCCAGAGGTACCATCACCAGGGTGATAATGGGATCAACATTAATTGCCATTACTAGAGCCACTCCCTCAGAAATAGCAATAGTTTTAAATTCTGCTGTGTTATATCTAATTCCATGTAAAAACTCAAAATAGCCCAACAAGAACTGAAATGAAAACCATCTGTGACTTAGCTAACCTGCCACTGAAGCAATAAGGAGGGATAGATGAAGTCCAAGAGCTTATAGCCAACCACAAATGGAGAAGGGGCACCCTATCCACACCAGCCGCCAAGGAGGAGACCATGTGGGTGTGCACCCAGGATGCTCCATGGTGATCAGCCAGGCAATTTGGACTTCTCCATCTGGGGACAACCATGCATATCCTCTGGAAGTGTGAAGGAACATAAACCTTTCCCTACTCTGGGGCATCCCAAGCCCTTCTAACTGTGACACACTTCCAGGAACACATCTCACCTGTGGCAGCACAGGCAGTGGCCTTCCTGCAGGCTCACGTCCCAGCTGCCTTGGTTACACCTGTGCTTGCGGCTGGCACTGTGGGAACCACTCCCCAGAGCAGTCTAGCTCAGCAACTATACTCACCCAACAGGGGACCTGTGTCCTGACAAAAAATGGGAAGCTGGCAGACATAGAAGTGGCAATGTTTTCCTCCTCTGCTGAAGGGACCCAAAACAACAGCAGCGACCCATACCATCATCAAGGAAAGCTGATGAGACTGCTGAGGAGATGACAGAGAACCTTCACTGCACCAGGTTCTATTGCACCAATTTATCTGCACCAATAACTATTCAGGAATATTGGGGCACATGGTCAGTATGTTAGCCCAGCATTTCTAGCTTCCGGGAAACATAATTAAAGGCACAGAAAGAGAATATTAAGGCAAGGGTATTGCTATGACAAAGGACAGAGCTGAAATCAAGGAGAGAGACAAAAACATGCATCAAATTTCTTCAGATCATCATTCAGGGAGCTCAATGCCTCAGCTGTGACTGTGTCATTTCTCCATTATTTTTTTTTTTTCTTTTCTCATTCAAATGGTGGAGAACCTCCAATAACTGTTAAATGGATTACTGTTAACAAGGTGAGGGTGTTTCCTGCTCATGCAATAACTCATTGCTGGGCCAATAAACTCTTTGGCTTCTGGTCTTGCAGTATTTATTTGCAGCGGATAGCCCTGGGTTAAGCTACTTCTGCACTTTTTAGGCACCAGGCAGCTGATCTATCTGAGATTACTTTTTCAGAGCAAGATGTGCTGTGTCTACTTGCTGATTACAAAGTGAACTTCAAGTGAGCAGTTCAGCCACAGCCATCCATACTCAGACGATGGATCCTGCCTGGGAGGAAAGAGGGCTCTTGGTTTCCTGAGCAGTTGCTGACATTTGTTTCACCTGGGGTAGGGAGGAGAAGAAAGACAGAGTGTGTCCTTTCAAGCTCACAGTGACTTCTGTGAGCCACTTTATTTTAAAAGCAACACCTGCTATGCATAAGCCTTTAATTTCAACCAAGTTAACAGATTTTCTTGCAAAGGGAAGTGAGTCGCTATTGCTTAGCTTAACCACCAGGAAACTCAGAGATTCCTTTCCTATGGAGCCCTCTAATTAATACCATCTTGAAGTAAACTTCAAGGGATTAGGTAGGGTCTCAATGCCTCTGAGATAATTAGAAATATACCTACATCTTCAATACTTTGCAATCAGATTTATAAAGGGTTAATCCAAACATTGTACAATATACTGTAGTGTCATCATGGTAATAATCTATAAATAACTGACTTCAGTTTTGCAGGACAAAATAGTTGCAGTACTATGAAACCTGTGCAGGCACTGACTATACTGTATTTGATATGAACAGTTTATTGTGGGTGGGCTGTTGCCTTCACTGGTACAGTTCATCTTTTTTTTGTTGTTAGCCCAAATTGTGAAGGATTTTCTTAAATCATCTGAATAAAAGCAGTGTTTTCCATCTGTTTCAGGGAGTCAATAGCTCTTAAACACCTTAACTATTTGGATCTACAGATACAAAATTTGCATTGAATACCTCCAGTTATCAATTCATTAAGGACAGGTTTTAGCTGGCTTAAACTCCCATCCATTAAATTAAATGGCTCCATATAAATCGGTTTGATCACTTCATGTTTGCACTATTAAAAGCACTGTTTCATAAGTAGCCAATATTAATCACAGTTCTTGAGGTGAATTAGATTTTTGAAATCCTGCAAGCAGGACATATTCTTCCTACCAAAACATGTGCCACTGCAAAGGCACCTCTCTCCTACTGGAGGAGCTGGTGTTTACTAATATGTTTGTGCATTTTGCTGTACATGGAAGAAGTTACTCCTGCAAAGCAAAGGCACTCAGTCACATGAGAAAAGTAAACAGCTGCCAAAAATATGCTTGTTATTAAGGTCCAAAGTCAGGAAAGCATCTGTATGCAGAAAGGTTACCTAAGCATGTGCTTAAATTTAAGCACATGTTTAAGTCATGTGGAAGGAAGTAATGCTTCAGCAGTTCTTCTTGTACTGACTGTCACACCCAGTCACACTTCTTTACTGGAGAAATCAGTGGTTCATCCAATGAACAGATTGCAGTGCCTGTATGTCCTTAGAAAAGGTGCCATATGCATTTAAATATTTCCCTAGGTAAGGGTGGGATTTCAGTATATGCTCCAGTGGGTTCCTAGATCAAGGTCTAAAATCAGTAAAGGTGAAGAAATATGCATGAGTTAGCCACCATTCCCAAAGAAAAGACCCTGATTTTAAGCACAGCCTACATTTTTCAGGGAATCACTGTTCTTTGTAGTTCTGGAACAGCTGGGATCCAGGTGGCAAGATTTAGTTTGAGTAAAGTCAATGGCTGCTACCTGATAAAATACATTCATTTCCCAGCATGAAAAGTTAGCAGCCTCTACAATGTTGGGTTTGTTGTAAATAAAAGGGTATGCAGTTTCAAAACCATCTACTAATTTGTTTCAAACTGGTATAATAATAATTATGACAATGAAATAGCTCCTGGGTTTTGATAAAAAATAACTTTTTTTTTTTTACTGCAGGCTCTATTGCTACCAGTATTTTTTTTTTTTAGATAAGCACATCCCCACTTAATTAGTGGTAGCAATTGCTTTGCTTTGTAAAAATGTAGTCTCATGATCAAATTTTGATGGATTAGAATAATAAAGATCATGCTGTTTTATAAAGGACTTTCAACAATTCTAGTTTAGAGACTGCTTTATAGTGTTGTTTGCTTAGCTCATAATCTTTTCATAAAGTTTGTCTGCCCAAAACATTTATTTCTTTACTTGGTTTGTATTAATTGCCATAAATCACTAAGCTGTAACAATTCCAAGACTATAGCAATTGATTCCATTTGCTCACAAGCTTTAGGGAACTGTGACTCCACTAACTTTAGCCATATCATTCAGTTCACCACCATACACAGACATCCTTCTCTACTAACTTTACAAATGTTTGAGAATTCTTTTTTTCCCCATTTTGACCAAAATGTAAGTGAATTTGAGAACAAAGTGAAATTTTTCACAGTTTTTCTTTTCAAAATTGTCTAGTTCTTTTGACAACTAGAAGGTAGAAAAGACCTGTCATACAAATATGTCCCCTAAGTATGACAATTAGCTAAAAATATAGTTGATTAGTTAATTTCATAATTTCATTAAATGTTTGTAAAGTTTGTAAACAAACTTTAATGTTTGAAGAAAGAGCATGAGTAAGAATTCATTTCTATATTCAGATTAATACCATATTGTCACTTTCTTCATCCCAAGACTCAGAAAGTGAAACAGAAAAAATGCACATGGGGTTTGCTCAGCACTATATAGTATCAACATCTGGTATGAAAAGCCCACATTCATGTGATATTTACATGCAGATGAAATAGTCTAAGACTCCCCCAACACTTGCTCAAAATATAATGAGTAAGAGAACACAGTCACAGATACACCAGCGTAGAAATAGCCCTGTATCAGCACCTTCTTTTGCAGCACAGCTTGCACACCTCGTCACAGGGTGCATGAGCAGATTTGGAGACTCTCCCTCTCAGGACTGTACTTGTTTCTAGTCCCTGTGAAGTCTTCTGTGCACAGCCCACAACTGATCTGGGGTTTCAGCA
Source organism: Scopus umbretta (assembly GCA_013400535.1). Taxonomy (NCBI): domain Eukaryota; kingdom Metazoa; phylum Chordata; class Aves; order Pelecaniformes; family Scopidae; genus Scopus; species Scopus umbretta. The sequence continues at coordinate 10,068 of VZTL01016867.1, forward strand.
GTTTCTTGCAGCACCATCTGCAGCCCACCAGCACCCCAAAGGTGATTTGACCCTAGTGGGCTAAAAGCTGAGAAGACACCTACAGTGGGAGGAGGAAAGGAAGTAAAGCATCAGAAGCAGGCAGCTGATTTTTCTCATGAAGTACCAAAACCAGATAGAAAGATGAAAAGCTGATAGGACAAATTATTTCCAAAACATGATCTGGCCTGTTGCTATTGCTTGCAGGATTTCACTGGTGATAAATACAGCCTAGCAATTGCCACTGAGGTCAGAAGTCTCTGCGGGAACCTCTCTGCAGACATCTGGGTCTGACTATTGCAATCCCATCCTCTGACATACAACCAAGGTGTTAAAAGTTTTCTCTGAAAGATGAACAACTTGTTTGCTCCTCAGAGTTTTGGTCTATGTTAAGACAGTAATTCAGTCCATAGTTGCCTCCTTTGAAGCCAATCAGAATAATATTTAATAAGGAAAAAAAAAAAGGAGAAATATCCAAGTCAAACTTATTTCCAAGGATCACTTTAATTTCATCTGCTGTGACTGGTGACTGGTGGTAGGTTCAGCACTGCTCAGAGAAGGATGCACAAGCCTTGTAAATGGGAGTTAAGGAGTTTTGTCTGAGGTGGCTCTTCTCAGATGCAACATCTGGTTTTCAGCTTGTAAACAAACTAGCAGTTTGGTTTAACAGAGCACATAGAGGTCAAGTGACCTGCCAGAGGCCTCCCAGTGAGTGGTACGTAGCACTGGGTTTGAACCCAGATTCCACCTGGTGCCCAAACTTCTACTCTTTTTCGGATGTTTCCCATCCATCAACCCTGCTCCTCCCTAACCAAAAAACCAACCAAACCTTTTTCCAGACCAGGTTTACAGGTGGGGTTTTTTTAACATTCATCCAACATGTACTGAATCTGGTGGATTCAGTAAAACCTGCATCTGTACTGAAACTATGTTTTGAGTGCAAATTTAACAGTAAAATACACCTGATCTTCCATGATACAGCCCAGGGGTCTTAATAGGGTTGTGTTCTGGGGTTTTGCTCAGCCCAAAGCAATGAATGCATTTCTCTCTGGAAATGTAGAAATCTTTTGCTACCTTGGCAGTGGACATAGAATCAGACAAAAAAAGTAAGAACAAAATCAAAGGCTTCCCACTAAACCACTTTGCAGTGTTGGATAATTCACAGCATTTCTCTGTGCTTCAGTTCTCTCTCCTGCAAAGTAGAGCTATTGAAAAATGCCTGCCTTCACCAAGCACTGGGTTTTCCAGGTAATGAGGACCATACCAGGTATAATCTTTCTGAAACTTTACAGGGTTTGAAGCACTCCCTCAAAATTGAAATTATGTTCTGGGGCGGGGTGGGGAGTTTATCAAGGACAGGCATGTGATTTTGGAGATTCCTCCTGAAAGGTCATCACAGCTGCTATTAATCAATCCCCTCCTGTTATTTGTGGTTGTGTTCACATTTTTGTCTAAAACACCTTCTAATAGATCCTATTTTACAAATGCTGCACAGCAAAAGTAGAAGAGAAGATCTTAGCTCATTTCCATATCCGAGTATTATAGTAGATCTGAGCGAAGCCTGTGCTTCTAAGAGTGCCTGAGACAGAGCCTCTTCCTGCTCCAAGTGCCAAGCAATTTACATCAGTAAAACCTGTTTTGGATCCAGGCATATGGGACTGTGTCAGAGTGCTCTTTCCTTGACAATCCTCCTTCAAATGTGACTCTTAAATGACAAATTATTAAGGCATGCAAACCATCTAATTCAGCCTCTCCCCACTGAGCTGCACTGATTTTAACTCTGGGATAGAGTTAATTTTCTTCATAGTAACTAGTATGGGGCTATGTTTTGGATTTGTGCTGAAAACAGTGTTGATAATGCAAGGATGTTTTTGTTAATGCTGAGCAGTGCTTACACAGTCAAGGCCTTTTCTGCTTCTTACACCACCCCACCAGCAAGTAGGCTGGGGGTGTGTCCTGGTTTCAGCTGGTATAGAGTTAATTTTCTTCCTAGTAGCTGGGATAGTGCTGTGTTTTGGATTTAGGATGAGAATAATGTTGATAACACACTGATGTTTTAATTATTGCTGAGCAATGTTTGCATTAATTCAAGGACTTTTCAGCTTCTCGTACTGCACAACAAGCTAGGTGGGGACACAGCTGGGACAGCTGACCCAGACNTAAAAATTAATTAAATTGCTGAGATTTGTTTTGTTTTGTTGGTTACACCCTGCTATTTTCACACCCAAATGAAAGGTCCTGTTCTACTTTGTCAGAAAGGATATTCCAATCCTTCAAGGTCACATAGCAATTACCACTTTTCTTAGTCCCCCCACAACATGAGCTGTAGCTCCCAGTAGAGCTTAGCCAGGTCAGGCCTCCTCCTGATCACCCTCTCTCAGTCCCTGTGGTTCAGGCAGCCAGCAGCAGGCAGCCCTTTCCATATTGCAACATGCTCCCATCAGATTATTCAGGACAAAATAACTCCTAATCTGGATTACATAGCAGGAAAGAAATGGGTGATTTCATGGCAGTTTTTCAAGTTGGTACATGCCAGGACCCTGCATGGAGGAGGAGCATCTTTTATTGACCCATGCTAGGAAGGCGGATGGCTGTGGCAGAAGGGTCTTGTTAGCAGCAATGCACAGCATAAAAAGGGGTTTGTGTCTTCCCTTTGAAATAAGCAAGTTTAAAGTGTAAAACATCTTGTGAAATAAAGCCATAGAAACAGAAAGTTCCTAAAAAAGCTTCAGGTTTGACATTGCTTAGTTTTAGATTATGAATAAAAAATTCGTGTCTCCAACTCAGAAAGCAGAAACTTTGCATATACTTTTGCCTGTGTCTCTGTACTTGCCGCATCAGGGTAGTTATGCGATGCATGGCCTCACATTGTTCATAACTACCTTCTGCTTTAGTTTCAAACAAAAAGAAGAATAGGTACCTTTCTCCTTTCAGCTCTGAACTTTGAAATACAGATTTTGAGATGAGAAAGAAATGCATTCTTTTCCTAACTACACCAAATTTTTTTTTCTGCAGAGGAACTGAACATTAGCCAAAAAGCAAAAATATAATCCACGAGTTCCTGTATTTTAACTGTCTCTCATCTTGAAGCAATAAACAAAGGTTAATCAAATACTTACTAGCTGAGTAAATATTTTTGCTCATATGTATAAACCAACCTAGGTCAGATTGTCATGTTTTGGCTCTGCATTAATATGTCTTTGAAAAGCTTTTCAAGGTTGGTAGATTCAAAATAAGTGTTTTCCATCTTAACTCCATATGCTAAATCAAGGAACTATGCATATATACATACATATGCATATAACAGACACTCTATACACATTGGTTTTTATAGACCCTCCAAGAACTCTTTCTTTTTCCTCTAAACAAAGCTCATCAGTATGTTCATGCAAGTGTCCCTAAGGAACTCTGTGATAAAAAAATGAAAATGCATTTGACAGAGGTCAGCATGTTCCAGCAAGGTAACACACTCCAGCTGCCTACAGACTAGGTGAAAGGATCTTTCCAATCCACCTTACAGATGGTGGAGACGTGCCAAAATCTCCATTTAGGCAACACACTCCGATATAACCCCCCTTCCCATGCATGTGCACTCCTACCTGGCTCTCAGCAACCCCAGGTCCTGTATTTCTCCTACCACACTCCAGCACAACAGAGTGCCCTGTGCTGTGGACACTGTTAGAATTAATAATTTGCTCGAGCTCTGTGGAGGTTGTGGTTTAAGCCTTCAAATTCATTTTAATCAGCCTTTCAAATTTTTCCATTGCCTGAGAACTATGTTGAAGACCCCAAAGTTCATGCCTCTACATTTTCCCCAAAAGCTGTAGAGAAGGAAATGGAGAAGCAACCGCCTGTTCTCTGCGGACCTCCCAAAGGAGACCTGACCTGCCAGAGAGCAGACACCCTGCCACTGCCCTACCTGGAGACAGCACCAGACAATGATACTGTCAAGTAGCATCTGCCAGCATGATTATCTATACCTTCCAAAGCTGTGTTGCTCAGTCCTACAAAATCTGTGGCCGTGCTTTGAAAGCTTTCCTTTCTAAGGGCAACAGTTTCAGGTTTATTCCAAGCTCTTTCCACACTTTGGCAGGATCACATATATTGTGGTTAGGCTGAACTACTTTAAGCTAACAGTTCTGCTATATCCTTTGCTTCAGACAAGTGATCGCTTTATGTCCTGAAAAATACATATCATGCTAGACATTACTTCTGGGAACCATATCTGCCTCCTGATCCTCTAAGATTCAATTTCTTCATGGGAAAGAAGAGGGGAGAAGAACTTCTAGGCTGAAAAAAGAAGCCTTTCCCCTTCCCTGCAACCATTGCTAAGAGGTACTGCTGTACTCCAGGTAGCAATAGTCTTCAGCTTCCCTAGTAAGCAATCAAGCATGAAGCATGAAGCTCTGCTTAAACCTGTTTGTAGGGCAAGTTTTATAACAAGTATTCCCTGCATATGCTATGTGTTGTGGAAATTGCCACCATTTTCTCCAATTAACTTAGCTCATTAAGGATCACAGCCTTGCAAACCAGCTCCGTCACTCCACCAGCAAGTGGGTGGCCCTGGACCATACCTGAACCTGACTTTGGATCCTGAAAGCAAAAATGCATGGTGAGTGTTATCAGACCAGCCATCCACTCCCAGTCTGTAGACCAAACCTCTTCTTAAGCCATTTCAAATACAAGACCTTCTTCCCATCTACCTCTGCAGAGGTATTGTGCTAAATCCATGGATGCCAGATGGATCTGGTACATCAGCATCTGGGACATGAACCCACACGCCAAGGGTCCCGCAGAGAGAGGAGGGATATTTCTTCTCCAGGACCTAGTTGTGCTCTTTTATTCTCAGTGAGGAGGAGAATGCATGTTTTGTCTTACAAACTATTAAAACATTTTAAAATGGAAGACTAGACCCCAGATAGTATTTTGGTGTTTATAAAATATAATATGAGGCAGATCAGACAAAACAGATTGATGAGAATTTCATTTTTTCCAATAATCACCAATAATTTGGGGCTGGGGTGAAAAAGCTTCCACAGTTACCCCTGTAAGGGGAGGAGCTCTGCTCCTACTCCATGGGCCTCAGTGAATCCATTTGCCCCAAGGGACCCAGAAGCCAACTTTTCCTGCAGCTGTTTTTACTAGACTAACCTTTCAGGGATCCAGGCCAGACCACAGGGAAGCAAGCCACGGCCATCTGCCCATTTTATGCCTTATCCTGGAAAGATACAACATTGCAGGTCTTTGTCTGCAGTGGTCTAGCTTGGCTCTATCCCCAGCCTGGGATCTACCCAAAAGCCACTCCTGGGAAACCCTCACGTGACTTCTCCTTACAGGATCTCAGTTTGAGCCAGCTTTCCCTGGAGTTTTTTCCCTCTTTATTTATCCACCCATCGGTTTGTTGTTTGTTTGTTTGGGGTTTTTTAAACCTTTTAATTTCCCACTTCGTGGCCATATTTTTAGGAGGAAATGACTGCACCTCATCAGTCATGAGAACTGACTTCTGACTACCACTTTCTCTGGGGGACTACCCCACCATTAAGAGTGAATGCTTTCCATCCTGTTACTCGTTTTACAAGTCCCAACCCTAGTTCAATCTTTAACTGTAAACCTATTTAAACAATCCATATGTACATTAATGATGCTCTAGCTGTTTCTTTGGGCATCAGTAAGTCAATCAGCAGTGGAGCCTATGTGTAAAGCAGACTAACAAAACCTTGGTTGCAAATAGGTGTAGATTGGAGAACAGATGACAAAATGAGTGGACAAAATAACAAAATGAATGTGTATTGCCTTATTCTCCTCTCCTGGCTCTATATTCTACTTCTCTCAAGCTCAGTCTCAGCTTCTCTCCTCCCACCTGAAGCCTTCTAGATGTCAGCTACAATTTCTACCATTACAGCTCTCAAGCAGGGGAGCAGGGTTAGGACAATATCAGCTCTGCCCACCATGCCTGATACAGGCATACAGGACATTTCCTAGGCTGCTGTCAGAGTGTGGGTTGCAGTTCTTTGCCCACATGTGGCAGGGAAGTGTTTCTGCCAGGGGTTCCTTGGGCAACCCTTTAACGCCCACTCACACAACACTGTTACCTACCTCCTAGGAAGCCAGTCAACCATGGCATTCTTCCATCTTTCCTACCCTTCTTGCAACTTGCAAGTAAAACACTCTTTTTCTTACTGACTCCTTTGACTAATCTTACTTTTTTTTCTGCTGTGGTCACTTTATGGAAAGGAGTGTGGTTGCAGAGGGAGCCAGTCCCAGTCACTAAGCAGGCTGCCATGGCTCAGCAGGAGAACTTGTTTCTGACCTTTACACACTCCCTCTGCAAGCACATCCCCTCAACACTTAGATCATACGCCCCTACTTTTTCTGTAAGAGTGAGCTGCATTTTCTCCAGTGGTTCTTCCAGCACTTTCTAAAGAAGTTTAGCTGCTATTAGAGACATAGCCCTTGAGGAAGATATGCTACCAGCAGATGTTTGCAGTGGGACAGTGTAACATTTTCAAAACAAACAAGCACATATTAGCCAATGTTAATATATTTCTAGTAAGCCTGGACCAGTCATGTTACTTCTCTCCCTGCAACAATGGCAAAAAAAAAAAAAAAATATTTCTATCAGTTTAATAAGCACACAGTTTTCATTCTCCAATCCGGATGCTTCTGTCTGATTTCATGCTCCAGTTATGTTATTTTAACCGTTTCTGAACTCCTTGGCTGGTAAACACAATGTGTGGTCATAGATTTTCCACTTTAAACAGATCAAAGGCCTCTGGTCACTAACAACTTGACTTAGGCATGGAATCTCTACCAGATCCACCTGGCCAGAAACTCTGGTCAATCCATCCAAGCCCACACGGTGGAGCTGGCACAGTGTCACCACATGGGCGCACAGTGTGGCAGCATGGACAGCCTGCCAGCTTGCACACCCAGGCCATGCCTCCCTGGGCCTCCAGCAGCTCCTCTGGGAAGGTATTGCAGTTCCACCGTCCTCTTACAGATTCAGAGAGGAACCTGCTGTCCAGTGCTGTCATTTTTAACAGTGGTTGAACAACAAGATCAGGGACATGCTTTTACACCAGCCTAGGCAGGCAAACAAAAATGCATTCAGGTGCAGGGGAATGGCAGGGGTGGCAGGAGCTTGCTGGCCTGAATTGTGGACAGCGGACTTCCTTCTTTCCAGCTATTTGCCAGATTTGTAAAAGTCCAAAGAACCAGCTCTTTAGAGAAAGCACAAAGACAACTTGTATTCTGTCCCTCCGGGTACATTATCCTCTCCATGCCCATGAGAAGGCATGATCACACCTCTCAGAATCAGTAACTGTTGTGACCACATCACTAAATTCAGGAGCTTCTGGTAACTGGAAGGATGTAGCTCTGGCTAAACACCTGGATGTATCCACCTGACTGAGCTCAACACTAGAGGCTGAAGGTGCATCCTCACTCAAGTTCAGCCACTCAGAAGACAGATCCACTTCAAGCAGAGAGTCAAGGACACACAGAAACTGTATGGTTCAGAAGCCCCATTTCCCTAGGAATCAAGAGACTTTCCATGCATTTCCAGAGTTTGTTTCCATTGGTATTTGAATGACAGTCAGAACCACAGGCCCTGAATCAGAGGCCATTGCATATATATCACCAAGTGTCCCTGTTAGGATGTGTGTTCATTATGGCCCGAAACCTGTTCTACACCCGCAGCCCCTCTCTGGTCCCAGGTGTGTGTCTGTCTCCTTTCCTAGCTTGGAAAAGAGAAGCCCTCCTCTGAGGTTTGTCAGGCAGTAGAAGCAGTTAGAGGAGCACTTAGTAACTAAATTTAGATGTGCAACAAAAGACTTAGATCAAGGCACCAACAGTAGCTAATTTCAAAATGCTCTCAGTTATGTGTTCAAAGCTATCGCCGCAGGATCTCCTCTGAGTTTTACTGTATGGCTGAGAAGATTTTCTTCTGTTGCTGCTAATTAAAATGATAACCAACAGAAACTTGTGTACAGTCCTGCAATTAAGCAGTTTATATCTGTCTCATCTAGAGATTTCCTGGGGCATGTTTTAGTTTAGATATCTCTCTGGGAGTGAGGTGACACTTCTTCCCACACAATCCCCTCACATATATCTCCTTTAACAAACCTCTTAGATCCTCTCCACCTTTCAGTTCCTTGCCTTCATCTCTTGAAGTTCCCTTTATAAGCCCTCTTTAAGGAGGAATGTTTCCTGAAGGTACTAGAAGCCTTTCCTTGTCAGATACTGGCTTGGAAAGGAGCAGTGTTCTTCACCTCAACAAGGTTTAGCATAGCCCTCCTTGCATTTCAGTTTCCGCTGCGGTGAGTGCTGATGCCCCAATGTCTTGACCCTGGTTGTAAGTGGGGTATGTGGCATGCTGAGTAATGAAAGCCTCGTTTCGCCAGCTTTGCCTCTCGTTCCCTTTCCTTTCCCCCACCCTCACCCAGCACAGCTTGGAGTTATGCCTGCAGAGGCTTGCTCTAGACCCTAAACCCAAAAGGTGAGCTTCCAAAGAGCAATGCTGATGTGTGCACACCCACTCCACTGAGATGCCTCAGCACCAGCATCTTTCAATTACTGTCAAAAAAATGACACATTCTATGAGGTTTGCAGTATCAGCTTCTAAAAGAATATTAAATCAATCTCAATACAGTGTTGAAAGTGAACGGAAATAATGGATCCAAGCTGTATCCAGCAGATGCAAATATCAGAACTCAACTTTGCTCTGCCTGATGCTCAAGATGCCTTTGCTTGACAATTTGGTCTGTAAACTAATCACTGTCATTTGGCACTTTCTGAGATGTTTTAGCCACAAAAAAAGAGAACAGCAAGGACTGCTGTGAAAGCAAGGGACACAAACATAGAAAGCAATACAAATGTTATATTCTTCTTCGGTCGGCTGTATTTCTGAGTCCTTACCAGATGGCCAAACAAGATGCCATTTGTCCTTTGTAAATATGAATTATAAAGTTCTGTAAGCATGAAGTGTGCAATTATGGCAGGACTTTGCATACAGAACTCAAGGGAGAGTGATGTGGTTTCCTATGGCTTCCCTTGTGTATTTTTGCTGGAATCAAGCCCTTCTAATCAGGAGATGACTGAGCACAGCAGGAAGACACAGTCTATTTTGGTCAAGTAGGAGGTTCTGCCACCATTCTGCAGAAAGGGACAGGGGGTGTGTGGCTGAGCTGCTCAGCTAGCAGCAATGGCCCATGTGGAAGGCAAAAACCCACGCAGGTTGCCACAACAGCCAGCTCCCACAGGAGTTTCACTCCCAAGGAAGGAGGCAGCTGTGATGGCTTCTTGGTAGCTTGTGTGTGTCATCTTCAATGCATGTATTGAAAACTATTCATCCTGCACCCAAAACACACCTTGCCTTTTAAAACAAAGGAAAAAAAGAAAGTAATGGCACTGACAAAAATTATCAAGATGATCTTTGTCAGAGACAGCTGTTTTCTGAATACAGCCATAGTCCACATCTATAGGGCTTAATCAAAGCCATGCAAAATCTACACATTGTGACTGAGTCTCAAGAGAACATGTTTCAGCCCTGCAAAATCTATGGATCATGACTGACTCTCAAAAGACTGTGTTTTGTAATTGTGTATACACACCCACTGGAAAAGGGGTGAAAGCAACAAAGACAATGGCTAAGAGGCAAGAAAGGCCTCGTACAGAAATAAGGTCTAGAACAAAAGTGCCTTAAGAGTTATGCCTAGCAGCAATGAAGACAGAATTAATGTACAGTAATTAATAAGGAGATAGGAAACATAGACAGATAAGAAACAGGGAGAACTCAGAAAACAGTTAGTGTTGAAGCAAAGTGCCCTTTTAAGAGCTGTTACCAAAAAAGTACATAGTACACTTATATTTAGATACTACATTGAAACACTAGAGAGTCATCTGCAAAACTGTAATAATAAAAAAACCCAAGTGTTTGAATTTATTGTTTTGGTTCTCAAAAATGCGTTTCACTGAAAACCACAAAGGAAGAAGAGATATTAAAATAAGCTCTTCAGAGGGTCCTGCCCTAATAAAATAAATATGATAAGATGAGCAAGATTTTATGACCATTTTGGAATTTGATTGTGATGTTCCAGGCTCACAGTGAACACAGAAATTGCATGTTAGATTATGCCCAAAGGATTATTCCTTCTAATGATAGCTGTAAACAGTATGTCTGTTTGAAACCCTGAATAAGAGAAGGCAAAGCACACTGTGTGACTCAAACACACACTGCTTGCTACAAAAAACCCATCAGCATTATTATATCTAAAGCAAGCCCAGGCAGCTTGTGAAAAATACAACAGAGCACAAGGACTTGCCCACCAGTGTATCATTAAAGTTGGGATGCCCTGCCCAAAAAACTCTGAGAAAATCCCCATCAAGATCCAAACCGGTCAGGTGGTTCCCACATCTACATGTCCGAGTCAAAACCCATGGCTCTGAACTGAGTTTTGAGAGAGACTGCATTTCGTAGTTTGGGTCCAGCATTTAGCTGCAGGGGCTCCCCGCTGCTGTTGGGAAGTTCAGGTCAAAAATACATGCCAAATTACCATGAGACCCTGCGGGGAGAGGACATGGGAGCAGCTCAGAGGATTACATATGATGGCAGCAAAATAGCAGTGGCAACCCACTTATGTGCACAGAAGCGTGAGACCTGTGGTCCTGTGGTGCTCAGGTCCCTGGGCACTGGGGGTTGTGCTGCACCCCAGCACCAACTCCGCTACTGTCACCATCGTCACACACTCTGAAGTTGCATCAATGCTGAAAGCACCACCAAGGCCACAGCCAGGCCCCGGTACTGTCCCTAACAAACAGAATTAAAATAAGCCTGGGACTGAACCAGCTGCACCGGGTGCACAGGCGCATCCTCTAACTGGGGCTATTCAATCTGTTATTGCCAAGGGCTGCTGGGCAATTCTAATAAGGCTCAGCTGTTTTGGTTTGGTTTGGTTTTTTTTTTTCCCCCTTTTCTTTTTCCCCTTTTCAGTTGGCTGTCAGAGTGGGTGACAGGAGCCAGACCAAGCTTGCTGGACCTGAGGCCGCCCCTCCAGCCAGCCAGCTCTGGAGCTTTCCCACGGGCTGCTGCGGGGTCAGTAACTTGTGCTCTGCCTGTGAGCACATGTGTGCTTGTGCTGCTGCGTGGGCCCAGCGTGTGAATATTGTGGGAGGAATAGGCAGTCCTAAGCCTTTTTATGACCCAACTTGCTTACTTTTTGTAACAGGTTTAAAACATTAACTTTTTTTTACTACTGAAATGTCTGGCTAGTGATTTTTTTTCTTTTTGCAATCAGTATTGTTCTTTTTTGATTTGTACTTTTCAGCTAAACTATTATCTTTTTTGTTGTTGTCATTACCTTCTGCATGGTTACCTGGTCCCTGCTCAGGCTGGCTACTCAACCACAATTTCACACCACTGTGTTGTCAGGTCTGCCCTGTGTTGTGCTGGTAAACTCCTATTGCCCACTGTACTGCCCTAACCCAGCACACTCTTCACATGTACAAGCGGAAAGACTAAAGAAATATACATATTTTTTTTTAACCTTTCTGTTTCACTTCTGGAAACCTGCAAAAAATGCGGAAGGAGAAGCTAAAGCTGCAAGAAGGAGTTGTTGAACGGAAGCCCAAGGAGCCCGCATGGAGGGGCAGGGCTGCAACACTGTATGCAGTTACAACATCTCATAACTGCCTTAATGAGGAGTAAGTTTATTTTTACAAACAAGGAATCATATCTCAGTGTTGTTATTAAACACACCACAAGTGATACATCCCTTTCACACCTTCAGAGAGATCTGCCTGTCTACTTCTGATAATGGAGGGTAGCCAAGCAGATCCCTAAGCAGGTCTTTCTCGTGTGTGGTGGAGCAGCCGGAGGACTCTTGCAGGGCTCTGTGCCAGCTGGCAGTGCTTCAATCTAATAATCCCATACAGCACTTTCCTACAGCGCACTGCAGGGTGTTGTAAGGCTTCATTAGCAATGGCTTGTAAAGCATTGTGAGTGCTTTAATAAAAGGGACTGGTTTAATGTTAAATATTATGAGGATGTTTTTTCACCATGCAAAACTTACAGTTCCAGCCCAGAGAAGCCAGCTCTCGCCCTGCCCTTGGCTCTGGTAAGGAGAGGCATCTGCCACTAGCAATAGTATCATCATCACTGTCTGTGAACAGGATTGCTTGGGGTGGCCTGAAAGCAACAGTGGTGCACTGGTTTCTTTCACAGGTAAAGGAACATTTCATTGATTTCTTAACAGAAATCTTAATTTTCTCTATTGGCAACAGTATAGCAGCTAAAACTATTTGCATGACAGTCATGTTTTTACCAGGATATTTTATTAAATTGCATTTAAAACCTTTATAAAGAGTCATTAAAAAAAAAAGTAAGAAAAAGGAGGTAAGGCGGCTATATTTTAGCATAAGTGAAAAATATTGCCATTACTATTAAGAGAACAATTCACACTGAACAGCAATAAGCTTTTACTGGTGCATTAAATAAATAAATGACAGCTTAAATTAAAACATTTAATCAACTGCTAGTCTTTGCAAACCTTCCTGCACTCTGTCATCAAGGCTATATACCCGTAGACAACAAGGACCTTTTTGTACAGAAAATCAGTTCTGAAGAGCAGAGGAAGCAGCCCACTGACTGTGATCCTAACAAATAGTCATTTTGCATTGCACCCTCCAAAAAAATGAAGCCAGATTATTTACAGGGTAGATCTGGAAAATTAAGAGAATCATTCTGGCTCCAAAGAAGACCCATTCATTTTACTGTCATTTAAATGAGTTGGAGATTACTACTATAAATTACAAGGGTCAGTTTTCTCCTTCACGTTATCAACTTATGTCCATCCATTTCCCAGTAGTCACCAAAGTATACTGTCTTTTGCTTTCCATAATATAAAAACCTGTAAGCTTAGAAAACCAGACTTGTTACAGGGGTGGAGACAAGATCTTTCTCAGGAAGAAGGAATGACATGACCATGGCTGGACACCCAGATTGGGCCAGGGAGCTGCAGGAGCAGGGCTGCTCTATGCTGAGGGGTACAAGCAAGGCACAGCATCACGTGCAGAGCACTATTTTGGGGACCAGAGATGTGGCCAGGTTCCTCTTCCCATGCTTCTCTCCTCGTCTTTGCCATTCCTCACTCTCACGAGTAAATTGGCTTAATGACATCTGCCATTAACTGCAAGAGCTGATTTTCCTCTCCCCCTTTCAATGCCCACCAGCCCCTAAAGAAATCTAAAAATGCTGATTACTGATGAAGTTTACTGTAGCATTTCTGCTACCTCTGATATTCTTAACAATTTGTCCATCAAAGAGGGAAGAAACACCAGTTTGTTCATATTTCTGACCCACGCAGCCATCCACACAACATCTACCCTTCAGCAGCCAGGATAGCTTCCCAAAAGCACAGTCTGGGATGGGTTAAGTCCAGACAAACTGTAAGGTCAGCCTTGTTACCCAGGTTTTGGGAACATTCATACAGCAGCTGAAAACATTGCCCACATTTTCTCCCTCTGTCTGTCGGGCTGCCTCCTTCTTCCTTACAGACACTCAGACTTTTCACTTCATTTCACCCCAAGCACTTTTATCACGGTTTTATGCAGCACAAGTATGTCAAACAGAGTAGTCATTACTTAATTACTCAATATCTAAATCAGAGAGTTTAGTCAAACGTCTCAAGTTTTCTTAATTATAGCCAACTTTATATAAACATCTGCTAGCACACACTAGACTCACAGACTTGCAGGAAGTACACCACAAATGATGGGAAGGCTTGGGAGAATAACCTGGGGTAACAAAATAAACACAGTGGTTCATCTCAACTTGCTAATCTTCTGAATATTTTCATTCTCGAGTGATTTTGACAAGCATTTTTTAAATTCAAACAGAAGTCTATGTTTCATTGGAGTGTTTTACTTTGCTACTACAACAGACCAAGGACTGAGACAGTATTTTTACTTACATCTGGTTTCTTAAGGAATTCTGTCATCTACGTTATACCAATTCATCCTTCCATAAAGCATAGCTAGCAAGACCTAAGCCTGACAGAAAAATGTATAGAGTTAATTTCATATCTGAAAGTTTTAGTTTGGCCTCCTTTTCACTGACAGAAGGCTCTTTTATGTACAGGCAGGTCTAATTTTGTGGCAGACTGGCCTATCAGAACTTTTTTCCATTATACAATAACCCTGACCATGTGTATCAGCCTCCTGGCACTTGCTTCAGACAAAATCAGGCTTTTCTTAAGTGGAAGAAGAACCTTGGCCTCTACCCTCTCTCAGTTAGATGCTGAAGATCTCTACCAAGAGATAGACCCAGCTCTTCCTTGCGGACTTTTCTTTCCAAGAAGAGACCTTAGATCTCCCGTATAAATAGGCACAGGTGGTAAAACAGTTCCTGATGCATCCAGCCTCTGGAAAAGCTGTAATTCAAATGGAGAAGAGCTTGGTCCCAGTCACATGTTTTGGTTACCACAGGAAACTTACAAGGTAAGTGACCTGCACAGCAAGTCCTTGATGCTGGGGAAACTGGGTGCCAGCGCAGCGGTGAGGGACTGTGGGCAGGGCTCTCACAGGATTCATTAAATGTTTAGTAGAAGGGGCCATCAGGAAAGTAGATGTGAATCTGTTTTGTGATTTCTTTTTTCTACTCTGATCATCCTTGATGGTAGCTGTGCTGCTCTGAGGAGTGCAGCCAGAACACTAACCATATTACCAACCTAACTTTTGTGTTACATTGTTCTTTCTAGTACCACTAATAAAGAAATTATTTTATCAATCCCTTTCATCAATGTAAAGACTTCCCCAGGCTACCCTCAAGCCTTTTTTTTTTTTTTTTCCCCCAGTAAAAAGGTGCTGTACAGCCTTAATCCACCTTTTTATTTTGAATCTCTGAAGGTTAGTGCCATCTCAGCTCCTGGTGGCTGAATCCCCTGCAGTCAGCTGTGCTTCTTCTGAATGCACTGGCTGACATTTTTGCCTTGTAGCACACGCATCCTGTGGAAACCCCTAATTTCTCATTTATGGCTGAATCCTGGCTCTCTTCAGGGGAACCATTTCCTGTCTTTCCAGTGGGAATAGGAGGCAGATATTGCCATGCTTGCCAAATTTAGCATCAAACAGTCCTCTTGTTGTCTTTAGTGGAGATGGCTATGGACATGAAGTGCAGTGTTTCCACCTGGTGGAGGTGCCCAGGTTCCTCAGAGAGCAGGATGGCTGCTGTGTTTTGCCCAGACAGTGGGCCATGGCATATTCACAAGACTGTCTCTATGCCTAAGCAGGGGCAGAAGGAGACATGAGGTCCCTCATTGCTCCATGTCCTGAGCTATTCCTATCCCATTTTATAAGTCTACATTAAATTAATTGACTTTCTGCAACCTACAACATTGTTTACACTTCTAAAGATCTGTTAGAGTTACAGAAAAATACATATGATCATACTTACTAAGTGCACGAATAGCAATACGCAGCAATATATACTATTTAATTGTGGCATATTCATCTGTTTCTACAGCATTACGTGATGTCCCAAGGGATAATTGCAGCTACACATGCAATTCTCACTCTGGTGTAACATGGCTCTGGTCACTGTGGCAGGTAACCTCTCACAGTATTTTGCCTGGTGGAATTACAGTATTAACAGCCTAGAAAACTATTAAAAACAAAGATAATAAGAAGGCAGTCTTGTCAGAGCAAAAACTATGCCATTTCCCAGTGCTTCTGGACTCTCTTAAATCACCCACAGGGGAAGAACTTTATCTTGCTTGGCATGGCTTAATGATGGCCCCAGAAAAGAACTAATTATCCTAATGCCAGGAACCTAATGTGTAATATTAAGCATGAAATTATGAGCTGTGCAAGTGCCAGAGAAGTATTTTTGGATTTTTTTTTTGAAATTACTATACAATTTTCATTATTGTTGACCAAGTTTTGCTGAAATACATTTGACCTACCTATATGATCTTATAGAATTTACTTTTATATAGCTTCTTCTGTGCTTGACCATCACCAAATACCTTAACAAAATAATTCATTACAGAGATGGAGAGAGACATTTTTATACTCACGTGGAAGGCAATCAACCTGTAGAAACAAATGGGCAAAAATCAAGCAAAATTTTAAATTCATTATGTCTGTTATGTCCATACTGCTTCAAGATGGAAGATAAATCAATTCAGTCTCCTAAACCTGCATGGATTCCATCTGCTGTGGGTGGAGAGAGAAATTTTAGTACAGAAAGTAAGCAAGCACATAAGAAAAAGAGTTGAGCATCTTCATGAAGAGGCAGTTTCACCCCTGCAGTCTCCTTTAATTGACTGAAGAGGCATTGCCGTATGGCTCCCTGCTATTACTTGTCAGTAAGCTTAAAGAGCTTCTTAGAACATTGTTCTGAATAAATGTACCTCTAGATTAAATCATTGTGATGGACACATTAATACACATGTAGAGGAAGAATTACAAATACCATCATAAAATTTATGCTTCCCATCTTGGGAATTCCGTAACGTTTCAAGGTTTTATCCCATTAACACTGCATCAGTAACGTGAACCTAAGTGGCTTTCTCTGCCCCACAGTGAAAAAAACCCAATTATTTGATACCAAACCAGGTAGCCAATTATTTTTTCTGTGAAACTTGCAAAACATTACTGCCAACTTGAGTTACATTCATGTAGGTAATGGTGGTAATCTCATTTAAAACATTTATCATCTTACTGTAAATTAGGTAACCTTCATCTACAAAAAGTGCCAAATTCATATTCAAGAGCTGATGTATGTGATACTTATAGAAATGTATAAGGTAAAGGCATGAGTCCATAATGTGCTCAGGGAATTAACAGTTGTAAAGCACATAAAATCCTTAAAGAATTTGTTTGGCCTCCATATTGTGAAGGACAGAAAGGCTAAATAGCCCTAAGCACTCTCCCTACTAAGAGAGGAAGACCTTTTTAACCTAGGATTTTTTTTTTTGTAATACTTTAGCATATTGATCAAACCTGAAACTATCACCCACTAGTCAATAATTCATTACATTGGCTATCGCACTTAACTGCTAATGTAGCTGTGGCAGACTCCTTATCCTGAGCATTAAAACTCTGAAATTAAAGGGAGCAGGGCTGCTGATCTCTGGTTGCATCAGAAGCCCAGAAGACTCCAATTCCTTCCTGATGAAAAGTGTATAAAGTTATTAGAGTCTAATCCTATTGTTTTATATTTAATTTAAAAAATCTTGTAAGTGAGGTGCCCATCTAATTGCAACATGCGGA
>VZTL01016867.1:37122-60050 GCA_013400535.1 Scopus umbretta
GGGGGGGACGGACGGACAGGCAGCTTCCCCTGAGGTGTTATACACACACCCTGGTCTTGCTCTCCACAGCCTAGTCAGAATTGAGCTCATCCATTTCTACCACAGACAGGTAAATTGATAGCAGTGTCCTCATTCACCTGAAATGACACTGCTCATTGCCCTGTGCTCAATCAAGACCAACAAACAAAAGGATGAATTTTGCACATACTGAAGACAACCCACATGAGCCAAACCTTAGATCAGGAAGTTAATGCATTTGTGAGCAAACCATCTGCAGCACCAAGTCATAGTCTACAGAAGTTGCCTCCATAGATCCAGAAACACCAGACCAATGTGTGGTCCTACAGGGAACTTTGCACTGAAACCCATTTTGGGGGTACAGACTGGGATTGTTATTTCTGAGGGCTATGCACTGAGCATCTACAATGATTTGGTCTGTATCTGCCAGACCTTTAAATGAGAAAAATGTCCTTTCTTTGCCTCAGTCACCAGTCATTTTGTGTTTAGATGTAGTCCTTTACAAAACTGCTCTCAGATTCATTATTTCCATTCTTTCTTCCTTTAATTGGAGTAGCTCCTTGTGGCTGAAAGAAAGCATTTGAGCTCAGCTGATTAAATGGGGTAGCATTTTACTTGCCAGCACTTCAGTTTGGAAAAAAAGAAAGTGACACCAATAAAAGTCTGAAAGGCTGAACTATACCATGAGTTGTTTTTAGGACAGAGGTTTACTTCTGAGCAGTTCCTGGTATTATATTTTTAAAAAATTTCACTCGCAGCTGTTTAGTTAAATTGGTTTTTTACTTTCCTCCCAAGACATCCAAGTCCCAGCATTGCCCTTTGTACTTAAGCAAGAAGCCCTGAGACACCAGCAGGCATCTTATCTGAGGAAAAACTCAGGCAAAGTCCTAAAAGCTCCTTTGGACCCACCTTGCCTGAAAAGGAGAGCATCTGAGGAGTCAGCCAGGAAACAAAGGCAGCTTTTGGGCCATAAGACACAAGCCTTTTGGAAACAAGCTGCATCCTCTAAAAATAGTTGAGCAACATGTCATGCTGCAGCTTGATGGTGCAGACCAGCCTGCTTATCCTAAGCATCAAAAATATAATTTCCATCACCTCTGTATTTGTAGTTTACTGCTTTTTTAAAAAGGATTCAAGAAGAGCTTCCCAAACTGTGAGACTGTGTTAGATTTGCAGTCTAAAGGACTTCTAGGGATAGCTGGAGAAAATTTTCTTGCTATGTCTGAGAAATATGCATGCCACGCAAATTGCTGATGTAAGGATAGCATTTTCTTACACATCCTCCTGTCTCTAGATTTCCACGGCATGGCTGAGGGGCTCGTGGCTAAGGGGCTCATTGCTAGCAGCTACTTATAAGTGCAGAGGACTTTGTGTACACTGCTTTTTGCCTGCGAGCTGATGAGCTATTTAATATTTGCCAAAGTGAGAATTTTAGGGGCTCTCCACAGGCTGTCATATTCTGGCCCAAAGGTCCCTGGTTTACAAGGCAGATAAGTGACCACTGTGCTCGTTTTCCTCTCACATTTCATTACCAAAGTACCTCCGGATACCACAATTCTCAGCACATTTCCTGCCATAAAAAACTGCAGCCCAGGCTTTCTAGGGTATATAGGTATGTGCTTTGCTGCGATCCATTTCAGTCTGTGCATCATTCAGAAGAGTTACCAGGGAAGGACATGTCCAAAAGGCTGTTTGCTACCTCAGTCCCGCTTTCCCCCTTATTATAATCTGGAGCTGCCATGATAAACTTGCAAATCTGCATCATTCTTGTGACTGGGAACCCTGTTTCCCAGCTTGGAGCATAATCACTGCAACAGAGCTAGACTTCTGTTATTTTTCCACCCCAGTGCTCACCTGTGGGAGCACTGCAGGACCTCAGGCTCTGGATCTCATCGCTAAGAGGGATAAGTTGCAGGATCAAGCAGCCACACAGGCATTAAATAAAGCCACCCTTCACCTTCCTGACCTAATTGTAAGGAGCAGCACTGGCCCACGCCAGGCACCAGCAGTGCTCAGGGAGCCCGGAGGAAGGCAAGGCAGAGCAGCATGCCCCCAGCACGAAGCCTCAGCTGACAGCAGCCACTGGCGTCGGTGCTTCCTGAGCTAGAGCTCACGCCCAAGCTCTCACATTTGCCTATCTGCCATGGGCTTGACTAACCCTTTTTGTGACCCCATTCATACCTTTGGCCTCCCAAACATCCTGTGACAGACGAGTTCCCGAATTTAAGCATGCATTGTTGCAGAGAAGGACTTCCTCCTCTTTGTTTCAAACCCACTGCCTGGTATTTCCACTGGGTGTCTCAGACTGTGAGATCCCAGTGAACAGTCATTCCCTGGTTAAGTTCTCTACACCACGCATGTTTTTAATAAACGTTCACCATCTATCTCGGGCCCCAGAGTTCCCTACCATGCTGACCACAGCTTACCTGGACCAGAGACAAGCACTGGAAAGCCTCAGTTGAATTAAACAAAAGCCCTCGCATTCTTTTATTTCTGTTTTGTTTACACAGATTTCTGAGTTATTTGTTGCCCTCAACTAAACACAACAAAGTTGAAAAATATGAGGGCAGGAATGCCACACTTGCGTCTTCAGCTGGATTAGCAGGACTGCAGCGTGTGGGACAAGTGGGACAGATATTTCCAAACTGATGCCTGCTGAATCCCCATGCACACACACACAAGAACCACATTGGTCTGAAGCACTCAGCACTCCCCTTCAGAACCAGATGTCCCAAAGGTCTGCTGCAGCTCAGACACAAGAAACCAGCAGCCATGTCGTCTCACCCCATGGCAAAGACCCTCTCTGGAAAACTGAGCTTGGACTATCACAACCAGAGTTTCTGCACCTGAGCAGTTTGCCATCCAGACCTTATTCTAGGGCCTACCAACACAGCCAGCACCCTAAAATGCTTGGTCTCAGCTATGCCTGTGGAAAAACAGACCCTATGACTTTAAAAAAATCTGTCTCAAAGGAATTGTCCATCAGCAGTGAATTACAGCATTATCACCATTGCGGTAAGCAGCAACTGAACAGTGATAACAGAAACATCTCACCACAACCAGAGGGCAGAAAGAGAGGAGCATTCATTCCATCAAGCAGGAACAACAGCGGAGTTGGCACAGATGTAGCAGAGTTAGGAGACATTCCTATTTTTATGAGAACTATCATAGGCTTTTTACTGCTAGACATGTATTTGAAACGGAGCTTTGCACCTAGTTTCTCAGTTTCCTTTCTTCTGTTTGAACCTGTAGAAAAGTCATAAATGTTATGATCTCAGTTTCATTTTATGGGAATAAGTGCCATCAGAAATTCAGCAGACCTTTATCACAAGAGCAAGAATGTGTGTGTAGTGTGTGTTTGTATGCATGTATTAAGGTTAAAAGAGAAAAATCCAGTTAAAAGAATTTAAGACCCTTACAAATATCAAATAGTAAGATGAAAATATTGTGTTCACTGAACAGGATTTAAGCTCTAACCAAAAAGTAGCAGACTATTTTCGAACCGTAACTGTGCCATTTTGAACCCAACAAACTACGGTGATATCCAAAGTGCCGTTAAGCTACACCGACTATTTAAACGCAGATGAGTAGTACATCTTGTGTTAATTGTTAAAGTGCAGCTCATTCAGCCATCACAAGATTTTCAGCCAGGAATCCCCAGCTGGTTTATTTCCCCTTTTTTGTACATTTGCCAGATCATTGCTGTGCTCGGCACCACGCTTCCTCCTCTCAAGGGCAAATCCTCCCTGAAAATAAGCAGCAGCAATCCCCTGAACAGAGCCACTGGAGTCGTTGAATTCAACAGGCAAGGCTGGTGGCAACGCCACAGGGAGAAGCCTCTGGTTTGGCTCCTGCCTGCAGTGCTGGAGGGGTATTGCCACAGGCCAGGACTGGAGGTGCAGGTAGGTGCCAGCTACTGCTAAGAGCACCACCAGCAAATGTATTTCTCACCGTGCTCATCTTGTTAGTTTCCAGAGCAGCCTCTCCAACACCTTGTCACCATCAGAGTGAGCTGCCATGCAGGGGAGGGAAGGAAACTTGTGTTAAATCAGCTTTCTGGAGAAAGGAAGCATCAGTGTCTGTATTCCCGCAGACCCTGGATTATACTGAAATAGTATTTCAATATCAGGACTGGCAGAAAAGGGGGAGGGTTTGGAAGAGCCCAGACACAGCCACGCAGTGCCCACGGCTGGCCGGGATGCCCTTGCTAATACATTGCCTGGAGCACGGTCTTGCCATGGAGCCCTTCCTGCCCCCTCTGCTCAGCCGAGAAGGGTCCTCCGGGCAGTTCACAGACAGGTGATGAAACACCCATGACAGCGGCAGGTTCCTGTGGATCAGATTCACTGTAACTACCTTAGTATCACATTTTGACATTGGGATAGGTATTTATTTTGAAAGCGGTTATCCTATGTTTCACATCTATTACTTAATAATGACCTAGCTAAAGTTATGATTAATACAGCAAAGGAGAGAAGATCGCTATGCAGATCAGATACCCACCATTAACTTAGAGAGTGATAATGAATAAAGTTAATAGCACTGCTGAGCTGAGAGAGTTCAATGTGCTGAATGTAGATGAGATCTGCAGCCAAACTTCCCAAAGATTTTGCTGCGGGATGCGCCTTTCCTCCACACACAGGGGATAGGAACCTGCATCACAGCTCCGGACTGGATCCAGTTGAGCCCATCACTAGGATTAGTATTCTTCAGTTTGGACCCTTCTCCTCCTCTGTCCCAGAAGACTCTTACTCTGCAATCTCCAGGCACTGTCCCCTCCGTGACAGTTTTATAACATTCACACAGTGGAAGCTCTTTAAACATTTCCTATTGCTTCAGCTCACAGCAGAATAGATTAATCTCCCAAAGATAGGACTTGTAATGAAGCTAACAGACCAAGGTAATGTAAATGCCAGAGCAATCAGGAGTAGGGGAAGGTGAATATCACAGTCTACTGATTTATGATTACACTGGCTGACCTTGCTAAAATTTTCTAGAAATATATGTTAGTTTAGGCAAATCTAAACCTGTCTTCTGGCCAAAATGTTCCTCACAGGACAGCAGGTCTAAACAGGCATTATTTACTACTGTTTGGTTACCAGTGAATCATTCAGTGTAATTTCCAAATGCTCACTAATAATGTGTTGGACCAAAGTAATAACTCCCTGTGGATGCCAAGGAAATAAAGTGTTTTACAGTTCTATCCCACCTTCCACCCAGAGAGCACCCAGCGCTTTATGCACTCATGAATTTAGCCTCACTGCCTGTGAGGCCTGAGGAGAAAAAAAATATTGGAAAGATTCACCTCTAACACAGAACTGTAACTTCCTTGTAAAAATATAGTATAAACATACTTTAAATCTTTTTTTTTTTTTTTCCCACAGGGATTTTTTTCCATTACCATTTCTCTCATCGCTAATTTTAATTGCAAAATATATTCCAGGTTGACAAGATAAGTTTCAGTAGTGAAAAGGCTAAATAAAACTGATCCTAACAGGCTTGAGTCACCTTGATCCTTCTTCAAAGACAGGACATACTGTATCTAGAGTAACAGTCCTACTTCCACAATGTGTTTCTAGTTATTCACTGCAAAGGCATTAAAATAGTTGTGTATGGCATAACATGACATGAAACAGTAATTCTCCAGCAGCTTAAACATAAGCAGCCTCTCCTTCCAAGGAGAAACCATATTTCAGCTGCCTTTGGGTCGGTGAATGTCCCGAACATCTTAATATCCAAATGATAAGCCCTATGGTTCAACCAAAAAAAAAAATCCAAACCTCAGATAAAAACCTGCTTGCCTTCCAGTAGACACCTGAGGTAGATTTAAGTCATTCCTACCAAAGTGATCAGTATTCCACATGACACCTCACAAAGGAATTAAAGAAAATCAATTTCCTTCAGACCTTCCTATTTCTGAGCTTTTTTATGAGTCAATGGCAGCTGAAGTGTTTGCATCATTAATGAGGTCTTTCGGCACATAATACCTCAAACACTGCACAAGGGCTCTCTCGGGATGGGTAAAGCAAACTTGCTAGTTCTGATCTCCGGACTTCAGAGCAAGAACCAGGAAATGCAGCTATATTACACTGCTCAAGCGTGCATACACACACATTCATTTTAAAGTAGCTTGTATAATGGAGAATAACATTTTTTGCTAGCTCTCTGAGACCTGCTGCATTCATATTAAATACCCCAGGCTCCACCACAATCAAGAAAAGCAAGGCATGACTACGTGCTACACATTTTAAATCTTGGAGGCAGAGCCTGAAGAAATAAATGTCGTTCTTCAATGTTTTCCAGAAGCAGTGTGTGAATTGCAAGGTATAGTATGGCCACTCTTTTCCTCTGTAGGAGCTATGTTTACCCCTGAATTGGAAGGTTTGGCTTGGGAGGTCTCCATCCTAAAAGTACAGTTTAACACAGTAATCATTAGCAAATTTCACAGCAGAGATGGGAGGAAAAACAAAGATTTATGGAGAGACTGTTAGTCGTGCTTGCTGCCTCTTTGAATACCTAACCGATAACCCCACTAAGAGGTTTCCCTTGCTGTGGTACGCTGCCTTTCAGAAAACAAGGCCTGGCAGGACTCGTGCCTGCAGGGCAGCCCTGCCTGCTCAGCAGTATCTCCCACGGGCTTCAGGAGCTTTCTGCTGACTGATAGGCACAAGAGTCACAGAGTGTCTTTAAATTCCCTTTTTCTCACTGGGAGGAAACGACAGTTGTGCTTGCACCCCTCTGCGGCCTCCAGCTCTCTGCAGGTCAGAATCTGGGATCATCCTCCTTCTTCTGCTGTCCTGCGCACAGCTCCTCTCCTGTGATCTGCTCTTTCACCTCAGTTTTTGAGGACAGCTTGCTGCGTCCTGGATTAGTTTGCCGATCAAAAGTACACTGTCACACTTTTAGAAAACATACTTTTTCAGGTTTCCCTCCTTTCAAACAACTTAGCCTTTAAGAAGCCTTGTACCAACTCGGGTGCTTTGTGCAATACGGGGGAAATTTCTAGCATTTAAGCCTCAAGGCTCTGACAAAAATTCCTCTGATGACTTTACCTGCACTGCAGCTAGCCCACAGCCCTGCAACAGCTGCGTGGTTTTCTCTGCTGGTAATTTTTCATCCCATTTGCCAGCTGATTTGGTGGTGCTGTGCCCCCCACCCCGTTTCTTGGCACAAGGGGTGCACAGTAGAAGTACAGCCAACCCTGTGGGAAGCACTTCAACTTGCAGAAAGTTCAAATAACATTCGTCCCCTGTATCCAAAAAGTTGTCCTGCACAGGGAGTTGCCCCTGTGAGTGCAGCCCTTGCTCTGGTCCACAGAGGTTGTCTCCGCCAAACACAGCCACGGGGCAGGTTCCCAGCAGGGTGGTCACCGGCGGGGCTGCACACGTAATTCCCTTTGCAGGTGCTAGGCAAGTCCTGCTGTCATGCCATTTGGTTCCCTTGAGTGAAGGTTTCAGTCGAGTTTATCTTGTCTCAGCCGAACTCACCTTCTGGGCCTGATTCACTGCACTTTTGTACCCACATTATGGCAGAAAAAATGCCACATAGATGTGCAAAACTGGTGAAGAAAAAAGGCCCTCCAGACCCAACAGCTATCAAATCAGGGTGTAGCGGTATCACCTCTACTTCAGTGTTTGGTGTTTGCATTGCTGTTTATGCAAACTTTGGGGTTTGTTTCTTTCTTTTTTTTTTTTTTTTTTTTTTTTTTTTAAAGAAACATACAACAAAAGAATATTTGCGTAAAACCCACTTTACTGAAGGAAAGGCTGTCACCAGTGACCTCAGCAACAATTGGCACCCAACCATTCAACAGGGGCTTTACAACACAAATACTTTGTAGATAAAGACGTGTGCTTAGGAAAAAACCCTTGCTTGCTCATGCTTGAGCTAATGCACTTCATTACAAGAGCATGACCATCCCATTAATTGGCTAGATGATGCAGTCATTAAAATAAATGAGCTACACTTTTGTAGGGTTAGCAATTCAGGAATCCATACTACCCTATTATCTTACAGTGAATAACAGACTGTAAATAATGCAGACATGTAATTACGCCAACTAAACATTAAAAGAAAAAAAGATGAATTCTAAGGATTCTCTTGTTTTCCCCTTCTGCCAAAAGTTGTTACCTATCAGATATCCCACAGGTTTCCCAAAAAGCCCTCCAGAATGACTTGCACAAAATAAGTCTCTTGAACATCATAATTAGTTAGATTAAAGGTTTTAATGCTTTTTCTTCATGAAGTGACTAAATTAAAGGCACATCTAAGGGAACACAGATGTTCCAACACAAGAACCTCCTACCATCTTCATGGTTCGATTATCATCTGGCTGCTGTAAAAAGGAGATGAGGCAGGCTGGATGTTTACGGGGTAGTCTGTGTAATTTAAGCGATGCCAGACACTTGTAACATGCAGTGGAAGATGCAAACCTAACATAGATCTATAGTAAATTCAAAACGCAAAAATTAAGTTAGGATCAAGTCTCAGTCTTGCACAGAAAGTTAGCCAGAACATGAACTAAAACTAAGCGTAACATGTACTCTGTGCAGGGAGCTGCAGGCACATGGCTTCCCCCTTCCTCCACCCTGCAAAAAAGGATGTTTGGGTTTTTCTCTACAGGTCCAATGTCATCACTGATGCAGGGCAAAGGCTAAGGGTGAGGAAATACTCTGTTCTTCCAGGGCACATACTTGCCTACCAGTTACACATCTGTTGGCATCAGCTAGGACCAACATGGGCTCAAATCACCAAATTCAGCTCAAAAGCCCCTAGCAAGCTGAAGGACTAAAGGGATTATCACTAGTTAGGACTGTCTACCAAAGAGGTATGTATTTGGACTAGAGCTGTTTTTGAAGCATTTTATCATGCGAATTTCACACAGTGAAGGAAACCTGACTGTAACCTAGCATAAACAACTCAGTTCAAAGAATATCACTGCAAGAAGAACATTGTCCAAGTCCAGGATTACCAGATACTGTGGTGAAGATAAGAACCATCCTACAAAGCCATTGCCCTTGACTTCAAATTATCTTTCTGCTGCTGTTTCTTAGTTGGATCTACTACTAACACTTCAGGATCTACCTTTTTGGGGGGGCTTTGTCTATTAGGTTCATTACTTGAAACTCACAGTGATTTGTGTGAATGAGGAGAAGGGAGTTAGGGCCAGAAGAGGATTTAAGAAATTCTTTTTCACTACTTCTTCAGAACTTGGCTCTGACCTCCTAATCCTGAATAAGCCTTTTCCTTCTTCTTAACAAGACAAAACACAGATCCAGGAGATGTATGCTATTTGTGTAGATCTGAGATATGTGTGCTCTTTGGCTAATAAAAAATTCTCTGGATGAAGTACTTGAGGCAACATGTGCATGTTGAGGAAACGATGGGCAGGCATATAAATATGCATAAGTGTATATTCAAACTTCATTTCTCATATCCTGTGGCTGACTATTACCAGCCATGGGGCAGGAGGAGGAGGGGGAGGAGAGGGAATAAAAACAAAAAAACCCCCATGGGTCTGAGGACCCTTTTTGCTGCCCTGCTATTCAGTATCTCTTCTGCCCTGAAGAAAAGACATCCAGTCTGCATTCTAGGAAACACCCGATCCAAAGCCAGGAATAATGTATATATTTGAGAGCAATAACCTACCCTGAAATTTCTTGCATCTCTTAATAAATGGCAATTATCCATACACTATCCATTGTAAATGAAAAAAAAAAAAAGCCTACATAATGAGGCATGTAATATCCTCAATGGTTTGCTGAAAACAAAAAGTCTTCTGGGAAGTATGAGAAACACACATCATATCCCTGAATTCTGGGAAAATACATGAGTCTGATTTAGCTGAAATTTGTCTAACAAATATGGAGGCAAATACCTTCCAAGTGAAAGCACATTTGAAAGATCACCGGGACTTATTTATTCCAGCAGCGGTCAGGAACAAATTATATTCCAAAACATATGTTCCCTACCTGCTTGTTCCATAGCTTATGGCTAGCTGACATGCAGAGATAAAACCTCTCAATTCCAGTTAAAAGGAACCTCATTTACAGAGCAAACCTCATTTTTAGGTCTTTAAGAACAAGCAAGTTGGACAAGCATGTCTCTGCCAATTTATTTTCTGGAAAGACAACAATGTCCTGGAGGCTATACAAGATTTTATGCAGCAATTGCTGATCAAGCCCATAGACATGTAGAGTATGCCATTTTGACAGTGTTTGCTGAAAGATCCTAATGACTGCCAGGAGGGGAATTTCAGAACCAAAGACAATAACATTCCTCATTAAAACGCTGGATTTGCCATGCTCATTTTAGATTCAGTTGAAGGAGCAATGAAACCACTTTCTATATAATAAAAAAACATTTTAGAGCTGCCTTGCAAGGCATTAAATTGCAAAAGAGGTCAGGGCTAAGCCATTTCACCTGAGAGTTTCCACTCATTGCAAAAGGCTGGAATATTAGTTTTGCAGGATTTGGACTTTGGAGACACGAAGTCAGGTGAAAGGGTTTGGAGAGGAACTTGGAGACAGATGGGGTTTTCTGAATGTGTAACCTCTTGGAATTACAGTCTTTGGATATACTAAGAGCTGTGTCCGGTGTGTACTTTTTCTCTTTAGAGAAAGTACATTTTTCATTAACTGAGAGGCTAATACCAGCAAGCCCAATTAATAATCTCAGTCTCCATATGCATGAGTCATAACCCTGTAAATTCTCTCCTTTACATGTTGTATTTCCTCAGTGTTTCCAAAATTTCTGAAGAAGTTGACTGGAGTTTCTAACTCTGTACAAAACAAAAACCCAGCACATCTAAGAATTTACAGAAAAAATTGACAATTACACTACGAAGATTTAGCAAAGTATCACACTTCTTTCATGTGGCGCTTGGGAACTGAGGAAAAGGATGGGAACAGAGGAATAAACATCACTTTTCAATTGTCTTCCACTGGAGCAGTACTGGACCATTGCTGCAATATGTAGTTCTTAAAAATAAAAAAAAAGAAAAAAAAAAGAAAAAGAAAGATTAGCAAGATTTAAAAAGATTCATCCTTTTGATGCAAAGAAACTGCTCATCTTTGTTGTTTCTCTGTCCACCTATTCCCTGCTCCTCAAGGCTCAGAAGACAAAACATCATGGCCTATCTTTTCTCCGCTCTCTTTGAACTGATTTTTTTCAAGAATTTATGTAGATTGTGTATGAAGTGAGGTCTGCCTGGCTATTTTCATTTGCACTCTAAAGCCTTCATGTTCCCCTCTGGAATCCCTGGCAATTCATTCGCTCTCTGCTTTTCTATTTATAAATTCTTGTCCTGAAGTTCTGGAATCTTCATTTGCATTTTGCTCTTCAGGGCTTGGAGGATGAAGTGAGGATTATTTTGGAGTGGTTTTTCTGTTTGTTTTGAAGACCACAGGATACCTTGCAGCTAGGTGATTTGTTGTTTTTCCACTACATTCTTCCATGCTTTTTAGCTGAGTGTTATTTTACTTATCTGAGAGGCTGCACTGCTCTGCTCTTGGACTGGAACGTGCTATCATATTCCCTTCAAGAGCATGTAGGAACATCTCAGTGTTAAGTTAGTCCAGGCAAGGGCACTATTAATTTCCTGTGGTTACAGCTGCTAAGTAGTTATCAAGGGTTCTTTCTTCTGTTTGTTTCAGGAAATATGTATTTCTGCTTTCAATATATCCTAATCATGTAAAGGTGAGACTTATATAGATCTACTCTGGGTACTTGCCCATTGCACTTCTGAATATCATCAAATAGTAGTCTGTGCACTTACTTGTAAGAACTTGGGTTTTAAATCCATTCCATATGTGCAATAATAATAATGGACAATATTTTGTATTAGACTGAATACATTTATGGAGCTATTGACAGAGGTCATCTCATTAAATGACATGTGCTCCCCAAATAATAAACCCAATCAACAGCTGAAGGTATAGATGCCCACAAACCTCAGGAGCCCTCTAGATGACTGCTTCTTATATGCAGGAGTTTTACTTCTTGAGCATTTTGTATGTGTTAACCACCCAATTCCCAAAACTTAAAGTGGGAACATCCATAAGCCCTGATACATAAATATGGTAAGATTCAGACCTACGTAGTGTCAGTAATCAGCCTGTCATAAATTCCACCTGCTGTGCCAGAACATCATCCTTGCAAGAGGAATCTTCCACCACCTCAGGAAAAACATAACACCAACTCCATCGAAAAAAAAAGTTCTGAGTCAGCTCTTTGCTGCATGCAGTGGCTGTGCCTTGTTCTTATTCTGAAACTCTCTCCTTGCCATGAAAAAGCCAAGGTAAAATGAAAAACCTCTGTATGGTTAGGATACAGATTTGTGGTCATTAATAATATTTGGCCATGTATTGAAGTGCCTTATTTTTCACTGATATTCAAATTGTGCTGCTTATTAGTCTCTATGAGGCTATCAAATATGAGAATCAGAAAGGCTAAGTACAGTAGTTGCATGGGAGCAGCAATCCACACTGGGTGTATAAGCATGCACTCCCTGTAGCTGTTGTTTCTCCTGCTGGCCCTTTCCACTGCCTGGTCTTTGCAACCTAGGTGGAACTGCTGCAGACAGTCCCACAGCCAGTGTGATCCAGGGACCCCACACAGCTGTCTGCCAAGAGTGGGAGAGACAGAAAGCATGCAGTCTAGAATAAACATGTTCAGCCTGACTTGTATGGACTGAAGAAGTGGTATCACCACTCTTGAGTGCCTCAGCCACCACAGCTGAACCACAAAAACCTGCACTGACCATGAAAGTAACATAGATTTTAATGAAAATTATTATTCATAATAATAACATATAATAGTATTAAAATCGTATGAAGAATATGGATTCATTATTATAGGTTTGCACTTAAATCCTCTGATTGGCAATACTTACTCCATTTTAAGTGGTCCCTGCTACACATTAAGCAAATATTATACCACAGACCCCAGCTGACCATGATGCCAATGACCAAGATAAATGGCACACAGACAGTCCACCCTCTGAAAAAGTAGTTAACCATACTACTCACTGAGTCTTAGCAGAGGAAGTCTGGCCAGTCCCTCCATGAAACAATCAGTGGCTGTCAAAGCCAGAAAGCACAGAGGAGATTGGAGCAGGCTTTGCTTTCTGCTAATGTTAATGTCTTCTCACCTCCTGCCAGTGCAAAACCTCTTACAGCTACCAGAAGGCAAAAAGTCAAGGTCTCAGACCTGCTGTCCTGCATCATTACCCTTACCAACTTCTCAAGCTCCCAGGACACATGCAAAGTCAATCCTGTGAGACTGGGGAGCAGCATGAAGTCTGCTGTAGGGGTTATTCAACATCATATGCAACACGTGAAAGCTCTGCATTTGCAAACAGGCTTTGCTTCAGATATAAATGAGTTGTATTCTTCCATTTTTACACTAAATCTGTGTTCAATCTCAGCACACACACAGAGCTGTGGGGTATAGAATTCTCCAGAGAAGTCAGCTGGCAGGCTAACGTAGAGATCAAATTTACACCTAAGAATGATTGAAGAGACAGGATTGTTGTAGTTTCACTGGGAATATCACAAAGGCCTGGGGCAGCTCAAAATCTGAGATCAGAGGCATGAGGGAGCAATAATATAAGCCTAAGAAACTGGAGGAGGAAGACAGAAGTGGCTTAGGGTGTACTTGAGGCAGTAGATCAAAGAGATGACTTGTGAATGAAAAAAGTCAGATCCAAAACTAATTGAGTAAAGGAAAGAGCCAACAGACACAAAGGCTGAAGCAAGTCTCATTTCCTTTACTATCTTCTGTTTGATCTGGACTGTGCTTACAGTAGTTACCATGATTATCTCAGGGATACTACAAGTAGGGCACTGGAGGAGATGGTGGTGTTAACACACAGAATGATTATGTCAGAGGTACTGTTTATTAGACTAAGCTGTATCCTCTGCAATTGAAATGGCACTGCTGTTACTCACCTACTCTCTTTCCCCATTCAAATAGAACTTAGGCAGGGGATTACAAGAGGAGAAGCCCAGGAGCTTTGAACCTGAGAAGCCTTGCTTTGTCCTGTAGGCATAGAGTCAGAGGTCACTCACTGGGGGCACTTGAAGGAAAATGTTCCATGGGACACTGAGCTGGAAAGGAGCCAAGGAGACTTCCAGACGCTCCACAACATAAAATTGTCTGTAAGATTTAAACCACCAAGAGGTGGGTCTCTGTAAAAGCAAAGCTGTTTCATCCAGATCTTTTCATTTTTGACACACAGTTATATAAATCATGTCAAGAGATGAAGCTGTAGCCAGTATCAGGGTCTCTTTTTTCCTCTATCTGTTATACCTGAGGACGAAGGGGGAGGGGTGAACTAAGACCATTATTTTATCTCCTAAAACTTTTTTTCCTCAATATCCTGTTCATGCCTTTCCCTAGCAATCTTTAACTGTGGTATAGAAATCTTTTGTCTTAACTATCAGAAGAAAAGCCAACTTAAGAAGCAAACCATTTATAAAGCATAGCAATAGAACACTGATAATAGGAATAAAATCACAGCAGCTTTTGATTTAGGCTAGACTAAATGAGATTTATGAAAATATCTGGTCCGTACATTCACAGCAGCAGAAGGTGAGGCTTCCACTACAGAAAACACTTTAAGGAAGAAAGGACCCCCACAGACATCAAAAGCCTGCAAGAGAGAGACCACCCCTACAAGGTTGGCTGCCAGAATAGGGCGGCTGTGATCATGCAGGTGCCTCCACGCATGCTTAGTGTGAAGCATGTCGGTTAGACTCCTTATGCACCTGAAATCAGGAATGTGCTTGCACACCTGGCTAAATGGAGCTGCTGGTGAGAATTACAGCTCTCAGAGCTGTTGCCCCAACAAAATTATAAGTTTCTTCAGGGCCAGGTGTCACCCAGGTAGATTCATTGTGAACACTGCAGCAACAGGTGAACATTACTGCACTGACTGCTCCAAACTGAGGAAGGCAAAAGCAGGCAGTCTTAGGTATAGGCAGACTACATTAGGAAACACCTTTTTTCCATCTCACCACTCTGTCTCCCTGTCTCTCTCTCCCAGCTCCACAATACACATTACAACACAGACATCCTCCATTTGACATTTTCATCCATAAAGTCCTACTAGTTGACTGACAGGCTTCTTATACACCACACCCTCTGCCCCAGCTCATCACAGCGGGAAGACAGAAATAGGTATGTCAGTATGGCTGCATCTCAGTCCCATCAATCAACTCAGCGGTGATGATGAGGCCAAATGAAGTCTTTCCACTCATTAGATTCCTGTGGTCTACAATGTGCCAAGAGTTTGACCACAACTCCCTGGCGTATGTAGATGGCTTCTGTGATTCCCAGGTGGTCTCTCATCAAAATATATCCCAGGCCTGGGTCTGGTTAGCTTCCCAGAACAGATGAGATCGACACAGCCATAGGCTCCAAATTATTTCTTGAAGAATACACAATTTTTGGTGTAGGAAGAAAGGTCGGCAAGCAACCACCACTTGTAGAGTCAGAAATAAGAAGTCACAGCAAACCTGAAGAGACAGGGTTATCTATTCTGTTTTGTTTGGGAACAGCAGAAATGGAAGACTTTTACTGTCTTTTTTCTTAACCAAAACAGTACTTTAAAAGTAGGACTTTAAAAGGCAATAATCTTCTTTATTTGCAAATAAGAGATACTATCACATTCTCTCATATCCTAATCCCCAGAAGCTCTGCTGTCTCCCTCCCCTGTTCTGGCCAGCTCTGCTCTGATACCCCTCAGGCCCAGGTGACTGCAGAATTAAGACAATAATTCTTACTGTGACAGTAAGATAAATCTCTGTTTTTTTACAAAAGCCCCTTTTCAGTGGAATTTGATACCATTTTTTGATTTGATTCTGCAAGAAGAGCACCCAGCTGAGCCCCAAATCAATACAGAATTCATTAAAGGACCTGGACACTGGCTCGATCTCTAGACAGAAGAACAATCTCTCTGTCTCTTTCCCTCCCTTCTTACCACACCACCAGCACAAAAGGTATAAACCATGCAGGGAATATTGAATAAATCAGTAGAAGGACTTGTAGCTCTTCCTTTTTTTTTTTTTTTNAAGGAATTTTGTTTTTTCTTTTTTTTTTTTTTTTTTTTTTTTTTAATGGACAGATGAAATATAGGAAAAGGACCACAAGAAGCAGGGAGGAAGAACTAGGGAAAGGCAGCAGATGTTAAAAAAGATCTACTTTCGTGTTCCCTGTGCACCAGAAATGTGCAGACGTATGTTGGAAGAGCTACAGTCGCAGTCCATAGCGAGACTGTATCTTACACATCTGGAAGCTATTTGGCAGGGTGTAGAGTTCAAATGTTTTCTGCTTCAGCTGGTTTCAGACATACCTTTCAGTGCCAGGCTGAGCTCGGGACAGCTCAACCTACAGGCTCATTAAAGAAGGCGTTCACCACAGCTTCGGCACGCTTGCTTCAGCTGTTGTCAGAAGCAGGCATGGGGCTGGGCTTTGCTCTCCCCCCTTTGACTACAGGGTGCCAGTAACACTCAGCAATGAGAATGATAATAGAGAAACAGGGAGGAGAGAAGGGAGAAGAAAACGGCACCACAACTCAGCAAAGCCTGGCGTGGTATCAAGAAACAAAATGTACTTGGACAAAATCCAGGGTGTGAGTTAACTTGAGTGCAGAGCAAGCCATTCAGGAAATAAGAAGGTCCGTGCTGCACAGGAACATGGAAGGGTCACATTAGAGCCCATATGCTTTTTTGCAGAAATCCCTCTGTTTTAAAAAATAAATAGAAGCAGAAAGGAAAGGTTCAGTTTCTCTGCCCTAGAAGAAAGGCTGTCTTAAGCCAGCAGGAAAGAGGAGGCACATTGCTGGGTCCAGGGCTGCTGACATTGCACGGAGCCAGCATGGGAGCACCCAGCAGTCACCAGAGGTTAACTCTGCCTTGTTAAGAAATGTTTCCCAGCAGAGATGCGCTTCTGGGACCACCCCACATTCCAGCTAGCATGATCCAGTGCCCACAAGCTACCTGCAGTGCCTAGTGAGGAGAGAGCAAACCCAGCATGGTCTGTGATTTACCTCGTCAGGATGAGGCCCCTGGGTGTAGCACAGCTTGCAAGTGACCAGCCTGCCCAGCAGGTCGCCATGACCAGCTAATCGCCCCACTGCCCAAAGTCCTGCTGATGGTGCACACCCAGCTGGTATGTAACAGACCGCAGCAGAGCGAGGCTTTCCCCACCTCGCAGCACAAGTCCGGGCTCTGGTGCGGTGGGAACCAGGCCAGGGACTTTGGCTGGTGAAGAAAGGTATCTTGTGCAAAGGGGAACCAGAGGCCAAGCCCTACCCCTGTGAAGTGCCCTCGGACCACCCAGCTAATGTTTCCTCCATTTTCTCCCCTCTGAGTCTCAACCATGCTCAGGAACTTAAAGCAATACACTGATCCTTTCAATGCCTAACACATTTCAGGCTTCCATCTCTGCTTAATTTAGATGTAGAGTATCTTACACACCTCCAGTTCTGCCTTCATCTTCTCTGCCCAGAGCCATTCTGGAATTAAAACAGGGAAAGAGAGGAGGAATGGGATGAAACTGCATCTAAAATTAGTGTGACAAGACTTTATGACTGAATAATGCTGTCAGTGGCAGCAACATTTTGCAGCACAGCACAGATCTTGCAACACCTCCACCTCCAGTTCCCCCCCACATGGCCACTGCAGTCATCTCTACCCCCAGTCCAGGTGCCCGGCCATGTAGCCCCAGTTTGGAAACGTCCAGCAGCAGGGTCTGTCAGCTGGGCTCATGCTCATCTGCCAGCCCAGCCATGGAGTCCTCCACTGCCATTTTCCCTGGGTCAGTGTTTCCAAACGTTTTCTCAGACTGACCCTACCGCCTGTCTCCCCCAGCCTCCTCCTTCCCTGACCTCTCCCATGCCATCCCCCCACATGCCCTGACAGCTTCTCCAAAACAAGCATCCACCTTCTCGCTGTCCCTTGGCTACCTGTGCCGTGGGCTTGCAACCCTCCCACCCCAGTGCTGACATGGAGGACGCATGCTATTGCTTTAGCTGACATAACGAGAAGGCCAGTCAGTCACAGATGAAAAAAAAAAACCAAGAGAAATACTAAGATGTTTTATATCAACTTCAAATGAACATCAAGACAGGACTTTCAAACCACTAGTCCCATATGTCAAAAATACAGCCAAGCCAGGGAAGAACCCATGCTTGTGGCATTACAAAAATTGAACCCCAGAACAAAGTTAAAATATATCTGCTTATGGTGGCTGGAAAATCCCAGTAGACTGTGACCCAGATAATTAGTCTTTTCCCTACAAATAGCTTTAGCAGAAAATACACATGAACCGTACATATCAAATTCACTTTTTTTCAACCTGGTGTACCTAGCTTAGCAATTCTGACATGACAAGGTGCTGTGGAGCTGGATGGAATGCAGTGGAGAATGGATTTAATCACAACATCCAACTGCCCTGCCTCCACACAGTAGCTTACCTTCACTATCCTCAGTCTAATGGAATAAAGGAAAATGGTTTTGAAATGGGAGAGCACCCACTGGTAGCACCTGCAGTACCTGTGTTTGGCTTATATGTAAATGCTCTGAATAGACAGAGCAAGATGCAGGTTGTCACCTGATGATTTTTATCTGAAAGAAGGGAAAGCATCTGCAAAACAGGGAAGCACCAGTCCTCCAGCGTTACAGGTGTGGAGAGCCAGGTAGGAGAAAACAAACAGACATCTCAGTCCAAGCTGGTGCCAGGAGCTCTGGGACAAGGATGCGGCATGACCTCAGAAATGTGCAACCTTTCTCAAAGCCCGGAAAGGGGAGAGGCACTTTGGGCACTAGATCAGCTATTTTCCTCCAGACTGCTTCAGAAAAAAACATAACCCTAGCAGGCTGATGTGCTTCAGCTTTTAGTCATGGTACAAACAACAGAGTTGTCCCAGCTTGGCACTGGTGGTGCTAGCAGCCGTAGTCTGTAGTGCTCTAAGAACATAAAGCAACGAACTCTGTGGACAGAGGGTAATATCCTTTATCAGACCCACTAAAACAGTTGGAAAAAAACAGACTAGCTTTTGGCATGCAAGCTTTTTCTGAGGTCTGAAATGGAAGCATGTTATCCCGAGGGAGAGCTGTGACCCATGGGGAGCACGGAACATCTGAGAAAATAACTGGATGCTGAGAGTTGGTGGATTATTCACACATATTTGAAATATTAAGTAGTAGGGTGACTGTTGACTAGCACAGAGTTTGGCCAGGAGAAGGGGGCACCCAGCTGCCTGCCAGGGGCTCCACAAAAGCCAGCTGGAAGCAGCCACCCTGCAATGGGCAGGGCAGACCCTCCAACAGCTGGCCAGGCTGGGGCTGGGGCTGGGAACCCTTGCTTGTGGGACACCAACCAAACCAGCAGCTGAGGAGCAAGCACTGCCCAGGTTCCCAGGCTCCGAGGGATTTCCCAGCAACTTGTCCGTGACAGCACATAGTTTTGCTCACAGCCCTGGTGGCAGTTGTTTGTCAGCAAAGCTGCCTGGCTTGGTGAGGCTGCAAAGGCCAGTGCCTCCCTTGTGTTAAGGCTGAGCCTGTAAGGAGTTGCTGCTGCACAATGATGCACAGTGATGGGGTCCTTTGTGGGTTTTAGAATTCTGCAAAAAAGACGTTTACAAGAGATAATGTTTTTTCCAGCTGTTGACAAAACTTGCCACATCTCTACAGAGCAACTTCTTTGAAAGAGTATGAAAGCCCTATAGCCAGCCTCAAGTACACCAAGAGAAATAAATGCTTTCTTCCCGCTGAGATAAAGGTCCAGTGGCACATGAAGGAAAACATATGATCCCTTGGAGAGATGACAAAACCCAGTGCGTTAGTATTATTCTGGCTGTGCGGAGGCCACTGCAGCTGCCCTGCCTCATTCTGCATTCTTTTTCTTGAAGCCTATACAAAGGGAAAAATGATGAAAGTGTCTCCCAGACCTGCTCTCGCAGTCGGAAGGCAAACAAGAATATGGAAAGAGAGTTTGTGCCCGATTTTGAACCCCTGTTTGCTGAGAAAGAGATTTACATGTGACAAAGTTTGAAAGTACTTGGTCTGGTAGAAATGAGTAAGTATGTATCTTTCAAATCAGGGGATGAAACTAATTTGAGAAGGAAGGGAGGAGGCAGCAAGTGGTAGGGCTGAACACATGGAAACTGAAATTTTTGTTGTTGCCGTTGACCAGCTCCAGATCCAGTACTGAATGGTGTCTTCTATCCTTCTTCAGTAGCAAGAAACATCTCAAAATTAGAAAATCATGATACAGTCAGAAGTAATATCTGACGTTCCAAGGAAATGCAGGAGTTAAGATTTTTAACTTATTTTTAACTTATAAACTTTTAACTTTTAACTTAACTTTTAAACTTATAAGCATGGATTTTTAACTCCCCAGAAAAGGAGGGAAAAAGCTATACTGAGTGAAAGATGGACTGTTGAGTTGCATGGCATAATCTTTACCCGTCATCTCTTCACAACATGTTTTCTGCTATAATGAAATCCCAGGACTTGATGAAAAGGGGAGGCTGGCTTCCAAAATGAGTGAGGTAATGTCATTGCAGGGTGGCCTGAAGTCCCCAGTGCTCAGTCACACTTGTGAAGCTCAGTATCTCAGGTAGGAGTCATAGCTGATGGCTGTTTTTCTTTCACATATGAACCTTAAAATCATGTTTCTCTGTTCAGACCATAAGAATTCAGTTTGCCATTTTTAAAAATGATGTATCTGGTGTTAACCAAATTGAAAATAGAACCACCAACTGCCTTTAAATCATGGGGCCTTCTTGGAAAACCAGAAGACATCAAATGATCACACCGTCTGTCTTTTATCCTTCATCTTTCCTAGTATGTTATCAGCTGTGATGCTCAGTGGCATCCTTCAGAGGAAAAAAATGCTTCAGACTTAGCTCAGGAAGAAGAGTACGTGTCTGAAGTGCTACCACAGATGCAACCATCCTCCTGCTTCATGAAAAATCAAGGGGAGATGGGAGCATAGGTTTTGCTGCATGGCAAGTTCCTCACAGGCTCAATCCCTGGTCACAACCTGACCTGAGTAACTGCCACAGAGGAGACACCTTATATAAGACTTCTAGTTTCAGTGTTTGCCTCACATCAGTGCGGTTCCATGTTTTGCCACAGAATTTGACCCTCTTGCTTCAGATCCACCCAACCCTGTCCATTCCTGTTTGGAAAGAAACAGCCTGAGCTTGGATTTGAAGAGGAAGCATCATCATAAAGGGGGGTTTCCTTCACCATTAGACACCAATGCCCACAACGTGCATCAACACTAGGAAGATAACTGGAGAAAATGCAGGCCTTTGAAAGCAAGTTTTCTTATTACCCACCATACCACAGATTGCTATTCTTGTCTTGTAACCCAGCTCGGTGCTACAAACTAGCTGCAAATGAGCACAGCATCTGTAATGCCAGCAAAGCCTGCCCTGCCCTGTGCAGCGCTGGGTGCTGGGTGCTGCGTCGCAGGAGGGGCAGGACATGACATCAAACCCACGGAGCATCCCCGCGTCCCATGCATATTTCTAATTAATGCCAGATATTGGCTGGTGGTTTAAAGTTTATATACACTCCATCTGCCAGACCATTTTCCTTGCAGTGTCATGGGGGCTGTTTCCATTTAAAGCATGGCTCTTTTGCTATTGTTTAACTGAGTCCCCTGTACTATTACATTTTTCCACGTTAAATTATATTGGACCATCTTTACTGAAGCATAAAGGGAATCCTGCTGGTTTACCCCAATTGCTGACTATCATCTGATACACAGAGGATTTGCTTTGTAAAAGCAGCTGGAGCAGCCAGAAAGTTTGCTGTAGAAGTACCTGAGTCATTGCCAAGGAGTGAGGACCACAAATCCTCCCTGGGACAGTGAAGTGGGATGGCAGCAACACCAAGGCCTCATCTGGCTCAAAGAAAAATCTATATTTCTTTATAGCATTTCTAAAATGGAACCTCAACAGCATTGTAAATAATTGCAACCACTCTTGCTGTAGGCAGTCCCATTGCTTTTTTGTTTCTGGACTTTTTTGTTTCAGAGACCGCAGAAATAGAGCTAATGGGTGCAAGGGGTGCCTACGAATAGAGCTGCAACCAAATATGCAGTGTCAGACATGACCAAAATTCAACTGTTCATAATTCAAGCCAAATAGTGTTAGCCAAACAAAGGTGGGAGAGAATGTTTAAACAAACTGCTTCAGTGTTTTCAGAGTGTAAAATAAAGACTATTTCATTTGAGACAAAACTAACACATTTGGTAGCTCCAAGCTAAAATTTTCCTTTTTATTAAGGAAAAAAAAAGGATATCCAAACCTGTTATTTTTTCTTTTCTTTTTTTTCCCCGTACTTGGCAGCTGAAACATAGTTCAGTCCAAGCTTTCATTACTCAGGCCTTTCATATTCCTTTCCCACTATTCCTATTGTCTGTGTTAGTACTTCTATAACCACTCTCATTTGTAACCAAGATGTAGGTTTCTCTTCACACAAATCTCAACAAATATGTAAGACAATAAGAAGGGACCATATCAAATTTGTTTTGCTAATAGGCTTTATCAAACAGTGGGAAAAAGTGAAGAGAAATCAAGAAAGGTAGCACTGATTAAGTTTTACATATATATTTCCATATGTGAATTATGATTTGATCATTTGATAATGTTTTCTATGTAAGCCAGTATCAGCTGTGACCCCCATTTGTCTTTATCATTATCTGACAACTGCATCCTCACTGACGTCTCAGAAGAGACAGAAACTGCAAGATATGTGGGTCCCTTCCAAAAGGGCACTGCATGCTTTCATTTTCCCACCTTCTGGGTTTGCCAAACAGAGGCTCAGGTCTTTAGGATCTACAGCGAAGGGAGAATATGAAACCAAGGAGAAAGGAAAAAAAAAAAAAAA
>VZTL01016867.1:60067-89520 GCA_013400535.1 Scopus umbretta
AAAAAAAAAAAAAAAGCATGTTTTAGGAAGCAGAAGCTACAGAGAATTATCCTGCCTCAATAGTCACCAACACCTTTCCCTTACCATATCATCTCTACTTGCAAAGGAGAGACAACAGGAGTGTAACAAGCATGGAGAAGGATTTCTTTTTACCTGAAATGTTAATTACTGTCATGGAGCTCTCTGAGGCCCTGGTAGTTCCCTCTCACCTTGAAGCTGATCCACAAAGCCATGCCATGAACCACCTGCCTTGGGCAGTCAGATAGAAATCATATTCCATTAAAACATCAAACATTTTCATCCCATATCAGAATGAAAACTAGACCTACATTTCTGAGAGAAAAAAGCAGAATACTGCAGTCTGAAGCTTTGCTTAAAATAGTTACCAGAAAGGCAACAGGCTGAGGTTTATGTCTTGTTTCTGCCTTGCTTAGAAAAGGGTCTGAAATCCAGCCCTCTCACGCCTCAAGTGAGCCCAGAGAGATACAAGCATACCAAGCTCCAGGCTTTGCAAAGAAACCCCAATGTGCAGACCAGAAACCCTGGTGCAACTGCTACTGTTGAGGGATCCAGGTTTCAGAGTGCCTTGCAGCAAGAATGATGCCAAGATTACAGGGCACACTGCAGGACAGATACAGCCATCATTCTGCTTAGCCTCTATGAAGCTGAAGAACTTCAACCAGGCATTCTTTGGGCGAGAGAGAGACAATTTCCTCATTTTTTTTTTTATTTCAAGAAAAAGATTTCACTAAAACAAACAATAAACTGTCGACTGGCTGTACCTGCCACAGAGAGCAGCCCTGCCTCTTGCTTGCCATGGTAAGTCAGGCACTACCAGCCACTGTGGTATTTTGGTCCACACCACAGGGTGTGTGGGTCTTAGTTTCCATATTTGAACACCTGGGACATAGGATGGAAGTGCTGCTACAATGGGAATCTACAGTTCCAGTTTGCTGTCAGCTAGCTTTTCCTCTTGCATTCCTATATATCAAGGCTGCAGTCTTCAGACCTTTCATATGTACTCTACAGCCTCCTTGTTCCTTCCCCTGGGGAATAACCTGACCTTACGTTGCCCAGCCCTGCTCAGGGAGCCTGGAAGCACCCCAGGACTGGACCAAGGACCATTGACCCCCAGTCAATGCACATTAACTTCCAAATCTGCCAGCTTTCCCTGAAGCAAGGTGTTACAGTTAACCTGGGAGGTCACAGGCAGCAAAAGACCTCTGGAGATTTCTGCTTTATCTGGAGTGGAACAAATGGGAAGATATTAACAACATTAAACTTTCAGCCAGTAACACAGATATGAGCAACAAACAGCCCAGGCTTCTGAAGAAATAATTGGCCAGACCACTGCAGTTGTTTGGTCAGCAGGACTGCAAGCTTAGTGGAACATAACAGATGTAACATGAAGGTACATCCTAAATCTGGTCTCAGTGCTTGGAGACAAACAGGGGACCTGCTGTGTCTTGTTTAATGTCTTCAGCAATAATTTGCCAGCAAATTGAAGCTGTAATCCCCAACTAAAGAAGGAAGGCAGTGCAGGAGAATTAAATTATTGTCTTCTAGGATTTAGATGCACTCACTTCAAATGCATGATGTGATGAAATGGTCACTGCATCAGCTCCACACAACCCCTCTCTGATTGGGATCTATGTGCTGGTCATGATTCTATGTAACCTGTCAATCAACTGAATGGTGCTCTCTTTTATCAGCTTTGCTGTAAATTCTTCTTGGGGAGGAGCTTGTGGTTGCAAATGAACAGTTCAGTTAGTAAAGATGAGAAAGAAGTGGAAATTACATGCCACTAATCCTGTTCTGTTATGGGACTGTTTTTTTCAAGTTTGGCAGCCTGCACTAATGCCATCACTTCTCTGGGGAAGTGCTCTCTAAGCAGACCATGGCAACATGCTGAGCAACATCCACAGAAGA
Organism: Scopus umbretta; assembly: GCA_013400535.1. Taxonomy (NCBI): domain Eukaryota; kingdom Metazoa; phylum Chordata; class Aves; order Pelecaniformes; family Scopidae; genus Scopus; species Scopus umbretta. The sequence continues at coordinate 61,997 of VZTL01016867.1, forward strand.
AACTGCACGTAGTTCTTCTGCATTAAGCTTTGCACACAGCAGAGAAAAGGTATCGTACAGACTTTACCACTTCAGGAGCAGAGGTGTGAGAATGGAGGTCCATGCTGTGTCTGATTAAATAGTTTTGAGAGCTGTGTTGCAGTCCTCTGCTGACCACTTTCAATGAGCAATTGCAGTCAGTGGGGATGTCCCAGGGCAGTGCCAGAGGAACAGGGAGTGGCTGGAGGTGGAACCGTGTTCTTTGGACGGAGCTAGTTGGTGGAGGCTTTGAGAAGCTTCTCGCTGTTAGGCTTCATTTCCTAACTATGTGGTTCAAAATCTGGCTCCCTAGGACAACTTTGCTTCTTCCCTTTGATCTTCTTGATGGGGAAAAAACATGAAGTGAAGAAGATTCCAAGCAAAGCTGTGCAAGACCTGTCTCTCCCCCATCAGGCTGGAGCATGCCCCTCAAGTTACCACTTCTTGAACAAGGCAGGTTCTGCAGCAATATTTGTTTTCCAATCATCTGAACATTCTGTAATCAACAAAATCAAAGCATCCCAATATTATTCTGACTTTATTTATTTTACTGCAATATTCAGTGTTCAACTGGGGGGAGTGTGGGGAGCTTGTTAGAATGTTTAGAAATAATTCAAGTATCTCACCAGAAAAATGTTAAACTTTTCTACCATTCCCCCTTCTTTGTGAAATTCCAGGAAAATCTATCTGATTTTTAGAACTCTTCAATTTTAATGGAAATGGTTGAAAATTCTTCTTCCAGCTGCATGTTTCCATGTCCCACAAAAAAAATGGCTGAAACTCTTCGGCATGAAACTCCAGAGGAATTGCACTAAGGCTGGAAAAATCATATTTCAGACTCTTATTTAAAACATTTGACTTAGCCCTAGATAACTGCTTAAAATTGAATTGTAGTACATGTATAAGAGAAGCAACTCAAAAAAATATTATCTGAGAAGGTAATTCCTGCTTCAGCTAGAGTACAAGGTTGTCTTTGGTGGTTAAGAGCTAGCAAATCTAGTCTACCTTTCCACATGCCCAAACCACTAGATCCTACCCGGAATTTTCAAAACTCATTATCTCTTTCCCCTACACCCACCTACCTTTTCTTCCCTTTTACAGGCTATGTCTTGCACATCTGTCTCTTTACTAAGAAAAACCACCAAAGCCACATTCCTACTAATACTATTCTTAGCTTTTTGTTTCCCCTGTAGGAGTCACAGTTCATACGTTACCACAAAATAGACTTACAGAAATTCAATTGCCAAACCAAGCTGTAACTTGAACCAAGTTCCCAACAAGTTGCATTTGATAGTTACCTTTGTTTAGCCAGGGTACATACTATGAAGTCCAGTAACATGTTGGCCAACAGACACACAAAAATGGGAACTGACAGGGAGCAGTGATATTCAGAGATCATGATAAAGCCACATTAGAAGTGGTGAAATTCAGTGCACGTCAGATTGCAGCTGCAATTAATTGCAGAAGAAACTGCTCCCCAGAATACAAACTTGTTTTTTTCTTTCATTTCACACCACCATTCCTGAGAATGAGCCAAGACACCTACTGCTGTGAAAACCAAAGTTGTACCACCTGACACTAAGCCTACCAAGCAAGAGAAATCTGAAGCCAGGTTATCTTCTCTTTCAGTTTGCTCAGTGCAAAATGCTTTGAATTATTTGCATTGTAGAATCATAGAAGTACATAGCTCAAAAGGATTTGAAAAGCTCTGAACTTCTTACTACTGTCCCAAGGCAGAATCAGCTCCTCCAGTGTCACCACTGGGAGGTGTTTCTCCCAATCGTTCTTGAAAACTGCCATCCTATTCCTGCAGAATATGAAGTTTTTACCATCAGAAAGTGTTTACTGTTTCAAACCAGAAGCTTCTTCATTGCTATTTGCAAACAGCCATTCCCTTACTCTGCAGCAGTGCTGCAGCACCAAAATACTTCTCTCTTCTCTCCTCAGTTTCCTGTTCTTTGGGCTGAAAAGCCCTCAGTCTTTCACCATCAGATGTTATTTGCTGCATGCCTAGGACTCTTACTGCTCTTTTGTGGACTTTTTGCAGTTGGTGCCTGGCTTCTCTGCTGTCGATACAGCTCTTGAGCTAGCTTGTTCAGTCACAGGCTCAGCACATCCTCCTACAGCTCATACTGCTATCCCTAATGGCATGTTTTCACCCCTCCCTGCAACTGGAAGATAATATTGCCTTATGGTTCACCCTGTAACTATACTCCCTCAGATGCCTTTCTGCCAAACTCCTGCCTGATTAGTCCTTCCCGACCTGTGTCCATTCACCTCATTGCTTCTGACAAAGCAGAGCTTTGGACTTGTCTTCATTGAGTTATGCCATCCTTTTTCAGCCCAAAGCTTTCATTCACTGAGATCCTTTAGAATTCAGATCCCTCCTGAGACGTGCTCACAGCACTCCCACCTTGGTGTCATCTGCAAATTTAATAATCTGTCTCTACTTTATGAAAGTGTTGAGTAGTGGTGGATAGAAACCAACCCTCTCACAACAGCCTTCACTTTTGATTCACCAGTTTTCCAGTCTCCCTGTTGACTAGGGCAGTTTATTGCTAGCAACTTCACCTACACCTTCCCTTTGAATATAAAACCCCAGTTCAGGCTTTCATATCTACTTATGGTGAGAGAGAAATAAAGATATCACTAATGAGGGATGAGCTTTTCTCAAACATAAGACATCATGTGTTATTGGAGAGAGCTGCAAAGACCTGTGCTAGAGGAACTGCCAACCTAAATGAAGAAACTTCATGTTAAAATGGATCAGTAGCCACTGCTTTGGCTTTCTTTCAGGGGTCTAGCACATTTCATCTTTAATACTTTTAAGAAATCAAGCACTAAGGCACTCATGCAGTTATTTCTTACAGAGGGGGTGGAGACAAAAATCAAGCAAGGGGAAAGTAAAAGGTCAGTAAAGGTAAGATATCCCCTGACCACTGTAACGAAGTCTAGAGAATAGTCTTTAGAGAAAATAGAGCTACTGATGCTCTATTGTTTGATATTTGCATTGTAAATGGCATTTCTGGTTCAGCTTGGGCTTTTGCTTTGTGTCAGATGTTTAAGACCTGGCTCTCTCACAACTGTTCCTCCCTAATATGCCATTACAACAGGTTGTTCACACAGTTTATTCCCTGAAGCATTAAACACAGTTAAGAGCATTAAAAAGATCAATGTATGTTTCTAGGGTGATCTTCTGATATTTCCCCATTGGCTGTCTTATCTCTGGCTTTTCCTCATATTATTCTTTTCCTCTGTGTAAAATCTGACAATAACTATGTATTCAAGAGTGTCTTGAAGATCAATACCTCCACAGAGAATAACTGAAACTCTTACTGAATATCCCCTTGGAATGAAAACAATACAAAAGCTAAAGCTAAAGTCATCTGATGTTTTCATGATTTTCTTTTTCTTTTTTTTTCTTCAGATAACAGATTTTTTTATGTCCCTTGGACAAGGCTTCTGGTCAATAACAGGTCACAGTGCTGGCCAGGCTGGTTTCTGGCTGCTGCACAGGTGCCCAAGCAGCTAATCCCCTAGCTACCAACCAATCTAGATAAGGTGCTCCGGCAAACTTAGTCTCTGCCTGTGGTGTGGCCACAGGTAAATTTCCCCACTCCGAGGGTGGATTTACCCAACTTTACTATCAACAGTGCAGTGTTCACATTTCCCACAGTCAAGACTGGGCCAGCAGATGAGGGAGTCAGTCTGTCCTTCTCATTTACCATCACACCACTGGTCTTTGCCCCAAAGGCTTTGCAGTCGACTTTGAAGCAAGGTATGAAAGAGCATAAACAAACATGGGAAGGACAAATGGAGATCAAAGGCAGCCAGGGCAACGAAGATAACATCAAGTAATGATGCATATCTGCCCCTGCCCAATTTAATGGTTACAAATCATCTTAAAAATCAGCTGACCTTCCAACAGGTTCAGGGTTAATTACATTGTGGTTTGATTTTCCTATTTTTAATAGATTTTTCTCTTTCCTCAGAGGTGTCCCAGCAGAAGTAATTCTGAGTGGAAACTACCTGTAAAAGGTCAAAGCTTTTGACCTAGTTCAGAAAGGGAAGTCTGAAAACAGCACAGGGCAATTCAAGAGAGGAGTGGAGAAATGTAGCATGCCAGCCCAAGGAAAGAGGGGAACAAAGTCACAGAGGAGATCCAATTAGGAGCTGGTAGTCTAAGATACCTGAAGATCTGGGGATACAAATCCAATCCCATTTTGCTGAGCAAGCAACACACTCTTGTGCCAGGGCTTCCCAGCTGCAAAAGGAGGGCAGAACTGGGGGCGGGGGGAGGGGAAGAGTGTTCTACTGTTGTGGTTTAGCCCCTGTTGGCAACTGAGCACCACGCAGGTATATACGAAGAAACCAGAGAGATTAAAGAGACTGATGTCTTCAAATATGGTGGTTGACAGCACAGTACGAGAGTAAGGGCAGGAGGCTGGGGAAGAGGGCTAGCACCATGAATTTGCAAGCCCAGTTCTGCATGGAGTCCGCAGAGCTGTGCAGAGCTCTAATAAGTAACAAGCTGGAGACAAGAAAGCTAGGAATTTAGAAAAGCCATAAGGTGACCCTGTCTGCTGTGACTCACCATTTAATAAAATTAAGATTTAACCTTTTCCTGTGGATAAGTCACAACCATCTAATATAGATTCAGCTCAGCAGATCTCTACTATCATTTCTTGCTGTGAAATCGTATTATTCCAAATGCTTGACTTCATTACTATGGCAGACAGATCACTGCTGTTACATTACCTTTTTATGTATGATACGCACACCATTGCTTCTCTGCTCTGTTTACTATCCTTTTTGCATTGTCTCCATCAGGCACAGCGTAACAAGAAACCCTACCAGTGTAATTTACTCTGCTCAGTATGCTATTTTGCTAAAATATTTTTCTTTCATATGGCATCCCAAAAATAAATAAATACAAGAATATTATTATGGTTGAAAAATCAAGGTAGTTAGGTAATGTCAAATTGGCAGACATTCAGCATCCTTCAGTTACCCCCCTTGTACATATGCATTCTGGCATAGCCTTTAATTAACGTGATCATACCTTTTTTTTTTTTTCCCAGTGAAAACATGTCATTAAGTACCCAGGGTGAGTGAGGACCCAGTACAGAGCATTCTGCTTTCTCCTTAATGTTTAACAGGCTTATTTTCTATAATACTCAAAACCTTGCTCTGAAGACATAGTAATTAATTTCTGCCTGTTTTTCTCCCATGCCACTACAGTACGTGAGTGCTTCAGAAACAACAAGTTAATTTTCATGGCAGCCTGGGGAAATGGGCAAGGGGTAAGGAGGTGTGGGAGGTAATAATTTTCACTTTAAAAGAAGCAAGCCAAAACTGTGATCCTCAGCGGGGACCAGACTCAAAGACAGTCCCCCTGTTCCCATCCCACCCCAGACTGGACAAGCATAAATCACCCATCCCCAAGCTGGAGCACAGTGCTGGGCTCCATGGGGACAGCACACACTTTGGCCAGTGGCAGAGGCACAGGGACAGGCTGATGCAAGCCCCAGGGCATGCGGCTCCACCAACCTGCCCCAAGGGATGCAGCAAGCTTGAAGAGCCCCAGGGGATGGTGTGTACCAGGATTTATGTGCACAGGATTTGTGTTCAGAATTGGACAAGCTGTGTTGGCTGAAGTTTTCCAGCAAAATCAGCTTGACCCAGAGATCTGGTGAGGAAGTGCTCAAATCAGGGGCTCACACTTTATCAAAAGCTACAAAATGACTGAAAACAGAATTTGGTAATCAGAAGCGCAAGAAAACTGTAATAATAAGCTCTAATCCTCATAATGAGAAAAAAGTAACATGTCTGACCATATCCAAAATTGAGATCAATTTTGACAGTCTGACAACATAGTTTTAATTGCTGGTTTTGGCACAGCACTTTTGTGCACCCGCATAATCAATCAGCAGAGCTGCAAGCAGCTAAACACAGCCATGTTCGCACACGAGCTCAGGGAGAGGGACCAGGGTGGTCTTGCCTGCTCTGGGCTGCAGACAGGCCACCACTGCTCTGACCATCACCACCTCTTCCCAGGGCCATCTCCTGCCCTCACCAAAGTCAGGGGCACAGCCACCAAGTTCACATTAACATACATACCCATAGGTACTGGAAAACCTTCTTACAAGGGTATAGCTCAGGGGCGCATCCAGCACCAGGGGCTTTCTGATGAAGAAATCAATCTGTAGGAGTTTTAAGGACTCCACTTTAATCTTGACAAGTGAGTGGAGCAATGTGGGTCCACCTTGTCCAGCCACTGGTGAAGTGCATCTATGAGGAAGAAGGACCTTGGGCAGGATGCTCTTCCAGCTATCATGTGCTCAAGCATCAGAGCCTACCACAATGGGACACCCTTGGCACGGTGTGATTACTAAACAGTAGTAAGAGTCAGAGACCCTAGAGCAAAAATTATTTTCTGAAGCACTGACATGAGATTTTTTTACCCAGCTACTGTGAATAGAACAGACATGACCAGGTCTGAAACACAACTGCTAAAAAAAAAAACCAAAAAAAAAACATATGTGAAAAGCTCAGGCACACAGTCAAGTGATCACCAGAGTCAGCTCTACGTGGCAGATCTGTGCCATAGACCGTGTGTTACATGTGAAGCCCACCCTGCTGAACCTGAGAGGCCTTACACTGAACCACATTAAAAATCCTGCATCGAGTGACATTAATTCACTGATACAACACTCAAAGGCATCACAGTGCTGCACCACCACTGCCACTTTTTACTCTGATAGCCAACGACTGGAAAGCCTCTGCAACAAACCTTAATAGGCACATCTCTCAGAAACCTTCGTGATCACCTTCTTTAATCTAATGGCAAAGTCTATGCTTTTTTGCAGCCTCTCACCAGGCAAAGACGGTGCCTTGAAGGCATACTATATACTTACTCTCAAATAGAGAGGGGTCAGCATAGGCTTCAAACAGCACCTCTTCCTTTCTTCCTGAAGTGGCACTGAAGCAGGGACACATCTGTCTCAAAGTCAATGGAAAATGAGATGGTCCCCCAAGTTAAAGATATGCTTATAGGGCTGGATTGAAAAATATGCTTAGATGCTTTTCTGAGTTAAAGCCAGAAACAATTCCCCCAATTCACCCCTTTTGCTTGAGACTCATCACAGTGGCAGACAGAAGGCAGTTTTCATTAAATTCTTGGTATCAGTGTAAGACTCAACACATCCTTAATTACAACACTTTGACTGGCATCCCTACAGTATTTTCAAGGACAATGCAAAATCTTAGTCTCCGTACCAGCCCACAGCAAACAGCCCTGGGAATAGCACACAGCGCCCAGTGAGACACAGGTAAGACAAACTGTTCCACATCACAGCAAACACCAGCACTTTTTAATCTTGCTCTAAAACCAGCCAAATGAGAGACATTCATTTGAAGGAATTAATGTAACTAATTAGATTCAAACACCAAGGCAATTCATCTGCAATTCTTACCCCACTTTGCTAGCTAACAGGTGACTGCTTGTGCTCTAAGCAAGCACAGACTCTTACTGAGCAAAAATAAGCAATTTTCTGAATATTCTCATAGTAAACATTCATTTTAAATCTAAAGACAAAGTAGAGACTTTCTTTAGAGAGATCTGTCTGCCAAACTCTCTGAACACGTGCTTTTTAAGCAGGCTTGGACAAAATACTTCATATATATTGATCAAGTAACACCAACAGGCTCAGTAAATTCTTCTACCTCTGTTTTTATGAGCTGAGAATAAAGTAAGTTATATTTTGGAGGAAAGGAGGGTAGCAAACCATGGCTACCAATAGTCAAATGACAAAAATGTCTGAGTGAATTCCAGATGTTAGCCATGTGTTATGGTTTAATAGTTCAGCTCTGAGTCACAAGCACAAAAACCTGTTACGAAACACTTGCCTGCCTGCTTGTGTGCCTGCACACACCAGTGTGAACTACTTAAAAAAGAAAAGTCATAATTTTTGTGGCATTAGAGGCACTGGAGAAAAGCGGTTAATCAGAGCTGAGGTGGGAGAAAATTAGCAAAACTGGTCCTATGCCACAGACCAAGGGTGTGATAATTTGTAGTCTTAACATTTACAAAGAATGAGTTAAAACTGAAGAGAAATTAAACACCCACCTCACAAGCAAGTGTAATCCTTTCAAATCCTAAGAGTCTAATCGCACCCTGTGTCTTGAATAATCACTAGCCTAAATCACCCACACCCCTGCCATGGAAGTCCAAGTAATTCCTAGCCCAGATCTTTCAAACAGTAATATTTGTATTATGGTTTATTAGGTCATTTTTCTATTTTCTTCTTCTCACATAAAAGGAATAAATACCCCTAGCATCGATGGTTAGCAAGAGTTATCACATGCCTCATCTTCTTTCTTGTGAAGAAACATAGGGGATTTTATGCTCTGTGTGCAGTTTGTGGCCATGAGCAGGCACCCCTTGCTGGGTGTTTTCAGCTCGCCCTGGCTCTGGGTGGTGGGCATGCAGGGGAGCTGGCAAGCAAGGTGGTCCCTCTCTGCTGTTCTCCAGCTTGGCTGCCTGCCCAAAGCAGGGACCTGCACACAAGGGGAACAATCTACTTTGGCTCATCAGTTTTTCACCCATCCCTTCCTCCTGGAACCAGCATTGCCTGTGCTGCGCTCCTACACGCTGCAATCAACCTGCTCCTTCCCTCCCTTCTTCAATCTGGGCGGCCCTCCCAGAGGCAGACTTACATCAGCAGCTTTGGGACCTGGAGCAGTTGGTCCTGGGGAATTTGCACAGCAGTAAAATCCATAAGGAGCTATGGACACTTTGCCACCCCCAAGAATTACAACCCTGAACACCAACAGGCAATCACATATTGCATGTTTTCTTGGCTGAATCCAAGTGCCTTTGTATTTGGACATGCACATGGCAAGTCTATGCACCCACACAGCCACTTGCATGTGCAAACCCGAGCCAGAGAGGCCAGCACGTCAAGTGCACAGACACAAGGTGTGCGGCAACTATATGCTATACACGCACAAATAGACCCACATTTTTAGGAAAATTAGGCCCTTAAAGCTATGTTTAAATAAGCCATATTAGAGGATTTTAATGACTCCCTGAAAGGGCAAGTGGGATAGCGGCAACGAATTGACCCAAGCCAGTCTCTCTGAGTCTCTTCAAAGAAGGTCACGCTGGTAGGCTGGAGAAGGGAAGAAAGGTGAGCAAACTTCAGCCAGGGGGGAACCACAGCAAAGGCGCTCCTCAGCAGCGGAGCCGGCTGATGTCTGCTTGCTCCTTGGGGCCTCTGGGCGGCACTCCTCAGCTACTGGAGGCTGGTCATCAGAGTAAAGAAACTGAAATTATTCTGGTGCTGTCTCTGTCCTGGTCTTGAAAAGCAAGAGACAGGTGATGCTTACTAAGTACCTGATGGCATGTCAGAGGTTTCAGTCTGCCCCCTGGGTGTCTGCAAAGAGGATAACCCTCTGCTTGGGAGCTCACGAGAAGTTTTTATATTTCTTCCAAAGCTCCCTCCACTGTAAAGTGTGGGCCTGGGGTCAGGGAAGGAGGGATGTTAAACCACACTGGGAAAAAAAAGCCCTAAAAACAACCATCAAATACATTCATGCTCCAGTCTTTGCAAATTAAGGTTTCACACGGGAATTTGGACAGGTGCAGTGTTACCAGATCTGGCAATGGCAGCCCCCTGCCCTATATAGCTGCCCCTTATTTATCTTGCTGTGTTTTCCACTTAGCCGGGTCCCACAGCAGTGAGGATTTCAGACTCTGTGGCTGAGAAGCGGCAGCCAGCTTTCTGCTGTGGCAGGCGTGGGAGGAACCGGCCCCTGGCACTGGGCACTTGCTCAGGAGGGAAACCTCTGCCCACCGTCTCTGCGCATGGCTGTGCGCTCAGGGGCAGGCACACGTTGCCAGAGTCACCTCATGACAGAAATACTGCTTATCTCCTGTGTGCAGAGAACACCACCTCCTCGTGATAGTGTCAACACAGCCCTAAACAGCTTGCAACGCAAGCAGTGAACAAGAGGTTTTTGGGATACCTTCTTTTCAAGCATTACAAATATTGCATATAAACCTGGTCCTAATTTTGACAACTCCTGTAGAAACTCCCCAGATAAAAGCCTCTCCCTGAGCTGCTGCTGTTTGTAGGCGCTGCAGTAGGAAACCATGCCCGAATGGCAGGGGCAGGAGGAGCTTGGGTCCACAGGCATGACCCAGTCAAAGGCCAGGTCATGTCGTGAGGTTTGCAGACATACATCACACAACAACAGCATTTGCATGATTTTTCATCTGCAGTGTGACTCAATGGGAAACAGGGATGATGGGGGCAAAGTGGAGAAGGGACAAGAGGGTGCTGCAGCGGGGAGATGGCGGTGCATGGAAACAGACAAAACTAGATCAAAAAAATAGATTTAAAAGGACAGAAATGCCACATGATGGAGTCATCACAACCTGTTGATGGCAGGCAGCTGTCCCAGTGGGCTGAGGAGTGCAGACAGGGGCTGCAGGCAAGAGCTGATGGGTGCTAAAGGACCACCTTCCCCAGTATGTGCAGGGTGGTCCCCAGGGACACAGGGCATTGGAGTTTTCCTTAGCCACAGCAAAAATAAGCCCTCTGGTGAGGTGAAGCTAGATGCATACCCCACCTGTATCCCCTGGGAGCAATTTTTGCAAGGAACCTTTTGACGACGCAGCCTGGCAAAATGCGTATCAAGCTCCAGTGGTTTCTGTTGGGGTTTTTTTTGGATGATGATTTTTTATAAAAGCCTACCCACTTCAGAAATACTGTCATGGAAATAAAATATGCAGTAACATACTGTTCTCCAGGGGCTGCTGCCAAAGCTATGTTAGAATAGCTCCATCTCGTGGAAATCAGCAGCAGAAGTGGGGTCAAAACCCAACAGAACCAGCAGAAAAGCTGTAGGAAAATGTTGGCAATGTGCTCCTCTGCTGCATGTGCCAGCAGTGGCTTTTGTTCCTATCCACAGGGGTTTTGCTAGTCCCATCCCTCCCAGAGTTTCATTCTGATCTGTGGATTTGAAAAAAAATGAAAAATACCTTTGTGCAGAGCCAACAGAAACGGTATATTTTATCAGATTTCTGACATATAACTGCAATATTTACACAGTTAGTATATGATGATGCTCAGAGCTCACAGGAAGGTCCGGGGCTGTGTGGTGGCTTCAAGCTCTGCCGCACAGAGCTCCACTACAGGCCATCTCCCAAAGAGACCTCTTCTCCCTCTGTCACTCCCTGCCTCCGTTGGTTAATATACAACTGTATCTCTACCTTGTTCAGCATTTCTTTCTTGTCTCATGATCATCTATATCATCTTCCTCTTCTCATTTTGCAGCTTGTTCCAGGAGTGTCTGTACCCTTGCGCGTGTGCTCATCAATCAGAGGGAACATCTGTACTGCAGAGCTCAAACACATTTCTGTCTTTGAAAGAGTTTCCAGTTTAGATAAGCAATGCTTTCAATCATGAATATGAAGCCAGTACACAGCATTAAACCCATGAGGTTACATTTTAAAATAGTAATTACTCCCTCTTTCCTAACTTACTATTGGATTTATTCTCCTGTTTATCCAGACTCCGAGTTTTACCCTTTGATTACAGAGTTTATCTTGCAAGTCTATTTAATCCATGTCCTGGGGAACAGGAGAGACAAGAAGTGGATTTCAGGATCAAGGACGTGTTCTTTTGGTTTTGCACTGTTACCACCACTTAGAACCACCTAAGAAAATATGAAATCTTTCAGGCTTAAGAGGTCTGACAAACATCCCATGAACTGCGCAAGACATCAACAAGCCACCAGCATAGATCACTGAACGCAGATGCAACAATCTCCTCAGGTGAAACTACACTCACGTGCAAGGTGCACAACACATAAGTAATGTTAAGAAAATGGATTACCACTTGGACTTCAGGGGAGCTCTGCATTGCCTTGCCATGCTCAGGGTATCCCGGAGTGCCTTAGCAACAGCACCCACTCAGCACATGGGCACGAGAGCTGGCGCTCACTCCTAGGAGATGCCAGCAGAAAGACACAGCAGCATGCACTGCAGAGATCCCATACTGCTGGCCACAATGAGGTCTGGGCTGACTGCAGTCTGGAAATGGGACCTAGAAAAGAAAGGCCATGCCAAATGCTGATAACCGAAAATCTAGACACAGTCATGGTTAAAGGAAGGTTCTCTGGCCAGATTTTCCTCTGGCAAGGAGGGGTAACCCACTAAATCTGCCTCAAAGTCCAGCTCCTTCCCCTTCCCTCTGTCCTCTTCTCTCTGGGCAAGAACCTCCCCGAGCCCCTGCCCACTCTGCAGAGCTGGGCATGACTTCTCCACACCGTGTAATGCAGGATTTGGTCCAGTAGCAAACCACAGATTGCTGTTTGTGCTGCTTAGGCAGCTGAAAACCAGAAAAGACAAGTGGTAAAACAAAATAAAAGGATAACACAAGAGACAAATTTTGGAAATGTCATCTGGATTACAGGAATTTCACTTTCTGCCATTGGTCACCCCACTATCCTCCTCCAAAGACTTATTTCCACTTGTGTGTAAAAAAGACTATTTACACAGTCCTATTGCCCCCCCTAGCCTGTGTCATTTAATCAGGCCAGGCAAACCCTGGCCAGGGCAGGCTTACTGCTCACAAACAGCAGCATATTGAAAGATGCTGCTATTTCTGTCACACCAGCACAACTTCAGGAACCGCCTCTTTATTAAACTAGAGGGTCAGCGCCCAGCCCCTTATGTTTCTTTCAAGACCCGCTTTTCTGTAATCTAGAGAAAACACACGTTCAGTGGTGCGCTGCAGACTCACAGACATGTGTCTCTGCCCCCAGGCAGCGTGGCTCAGATCATCACGTTAGCATGACAAACTACAATTCACACACCTGCTGGGAACGCTTCTTTAAACATGGTTTTGTGTCCACAGGCTGGAGACAACAGCCCAGAACAACAGCCAACAGAGCCGAATGGGTGGTGAAGCAACGCAGCGGAGGGGACAGAGGCTGCAGCTTCAACCACCTGCAGATGCTGCAGAGGATGTTAGGTGGAGGAAAGGGTCAATTGTTCTGAACAGCCAACAGCAAAATAAGCAATGAGTTAAATTACAGCAAGGAAAATATAGCTACAGCAAGAGGAAAAAGCCTATAACTGATGGTAAACGTGATTAGGCAACGGGCCCCAGTGCCAGAGGAAGTGCTGACTATCAGCCAACACCATCCTGGCGAGACTTCATCGTCATCGCCTGCAGGAGGATGGAGCTTAGCTGTGGGAATGAGCTGAGCGACCCACTGCTGCTCACTTCCTTTTGGGCTAGGGAGATTAGCCATCCCAGGCCTTCCCCACTATGGGCTGAATAGTGGGGTGGTTATTCAGCTGCTCCCAGCTGCCCCAGGAGAGCATATACCACTGGGGTACGGTGTCTTGAGCATTTCACTGCTTTTTTTTTAAGGTTATTGCAAAAAGGAAGAGAAGACTATTGCTTGCTTATGGCTTTAATGTGAAAGCAATTGATGTTTTGGAGGGATAGCAATATGCAAAGAATTAACACGAAGCCAAACCGCAGTGTGAAGGTCTGGTGTGCTTTCCCTGATGGCAGTGAAACCTTGCTGAAGACTGAGTTGCCGAGTGAAACACTTTCAAAAGACTAATCGCCAACCTGCAGACAGTTAATCCTGGCAATACTGTAGGACATTCGTCCAGCGATCTTTCAGGGGGCTAAGGAGTAAACCAGCCTGTCTCTGACCCAGATCTGACAAACTCATCAAGGTCATTGGTATATGCTGAGGCCAGCGGGCAGAGAAGCCATGGCTCCAGCAAGAACTGCCAAGGAATCGCCCTGCACACACAGGGCCTCTTGCCTCATTTCCATGTCGTTAGTCCAGCTGGGTGGTAAGAACTTCCCCTTTCAAACCCATCCGATAGAAACAGCTCATTAGCAGCACCCAATTGCAGCCTCAGCTCCCAGCAGCCCCACTGAGAATGAAACCCTGAATTTTAGCAGTGAGGTTGGTTTGTTCTCCCATCAGCAAACCAGGTTGGTCAAGGATTCGTGCTTGGCAAGAAAGGCAAGATTGCTGTGAGGATAGGGACTTCAGAGCCACATCTCTGAATCATTTTAAGGACAAAGGAACAAGCATTAGCCTGCAGCAAAATATATTTAGGGCATCCAAAGATTCCCAACTGGAACAGCATGCATTTTAACTTGCTACCTTACATGCAGCCCTAAGCAGCATAGGATATTACCCAGCAGCTGCGTGGATGCTCATCAGGCAAAGACCATCAATGCAAAATATGCAGATAAGAATTTGTTAATATGGATAAGGAAGAAAGAGGAAAGAAACTCAAGAAGTGAAGTGAAGCAGTTGAAACTGTGCAGAGACACCATTTCTGTTTCCCAAGCCATCTGGCTGAGCATGACCTGTTTTTTTTTTCTCATCACAGCAGTTTTGGGTTTCTTTGATTATGCCCACCCACCCTGGCCAGAGGTGCTGCCAGATGCTGCACTTCAGCACTCTCAAAACCCCCAGGCGGAGGAGGAGAGGCAGCTCTTACCTGCCCACACAGTCTTGCCGGTGGCTACCCTGCACCAAAGGATTGTGGAAACCCTCTTTCAGCTGGGTCGTGACTTGGGACACTTCCAACCCACTTTGGATCTAGCTATGGTGCCTGGGTCATGGGTGCTCCTTACCAGCATTTCTTACTTGAATGTTCTCTCCTCTCTTCCTGGAGCTCTATACATGGCAATTAATGTTGCTTAGCAACAGAACTTCCTTTTAAGATGCTCTTTTGTCATTTCAAAGCCTCTGTGCCAAAAGTTCTTTAAATAGCCTGAACTCACACCCGCTCCCTCAGTTTGGCTCTTTATCTCTGCCTGGTTTCCTCCCATTGCAAGGTTAATATCCACGTCCAAAGCAAACCAAACGCAACAAAAATGCCACTCCCGGGGATCAGTCCAGTCTCTCCACACAAGGGCTGGGAAGCTCCTTTTCCCCAAAGCTGTGCCAAGCCACACCTGACAGAGACCAGCTGAGGAAAGGGGAAGCTCGGGTGGGTTTAATTCTGACTTTTTACTTGCTGCTCAAGTCAGACTTACAGATACAACCAGATTTCCCTCTCATCAAACACCTAGCAGGCAAGGCTTGTGCAGCCCAGTTTGTCAGATTCTGTATTGTTTGGACAGAGGAAGAATGGCTTGTTACTAATCATGGAAATCTGCATTTTATCTTGGCTTTATACTATTGATGCAACCCATGGGGAGTGAGAATACCGGGCATTTTCCTTGCTTAGCAGGAAACAGAGGCTGCATTTTTGAGACAAGGAAAGGTCTTACAGCTGTTTCACAGAGTAACAGGGTACTCCAGCACTGAGATCCTCAAAATATCTGCTGAATTTTTGAAAAATCACAAGCTACTCAAGGAGGATAACAGAACAACAGTAGTTACACAGAAACCATATATGCAGGGAGAGTACAGGAGACAACCCCCTTTGCAGATGAAACATGGATGTACAAGACATCAGTAATTAATCTGTTGCTAAGTTCTGTCAGCAGCTTCCTTCCCACATAGCGCCTTTGTCCTGACTATTTTCAGTTTGTGTTTGGTAGGACTTCACACGGCTTCGCATGCCCCGGCTGTGGCCAGCCCAGCTTCCTGGCCAGCAGGCAGGATGCAGGATGCAGGCGTGGGGGCCAGGAAGCCCGGCTCCCACCTCAAGCTGTGAACATCAGCTGACAGTTTGTTCCTCCTGCCTACTAAAAAGGTAGCACCGATGACAACCCAAAGCCCAGGGGTTCCCGGACCTGGCGCAGCAGCAGAGCCCTGGATGAGTGCATTCGCCATCAATACTTTTGAAAACTGCCTCAAATAAAATCCACATGAGAACAAACCATCCATGGAAAGGCAGCCAGGGGAACACTCACTTTTTTCGTTTGGGATACCTCTGTACACAATGCTCGCATCACATCCCTGGTCACACTCTCTCTTTTTCAAGGGGCATCTAGGTCACTACGTGTGCAGGTGGTTTGCTCAAGTCATGGAAATTTCGGATTGAAGCTGTGGCGTGCTTTCAGAATTAACCTGAACCATCAGTGCCAGAGGACAGAAGCTGGTCTTGTGGTCCTCCATCAAGGAGCAGCAGCAAAGCAGAGGAAGAGGAACCCCTGGGGCAGGGGGATGCTGCAGCCTGACCCCCAGCTGCTCAAAACACCCACCAGACAGGCTGGCACCTAGCTAGGGAGGGCATCACAGGCACAGTCCTGCAGCTCCCATCCCTCTCATGTCCCCACCACCCCCAAGGGCAGGCAAAGGGGCATTCCCCATGTGCATGGAGAGTGTGGTCTAGAGAGCACATCTGGCTGCTGTCTCTTGCCCTCATTTAGGGTTTCAGAAAGATCAGTTGCTGCAGCACAAAGCAGAGGGGTTTCACATAAAGTCTGGTAAAGTCTGACATATTTTTGTGGCAGCTTTTTCTCCCTGCAGGTGGTTTATGCTCTTGCTGCATCATCTTTTTTCAGGCTTTTTATCGGGGCACAGGCTGAGCCTGCAGCACTTCTTGCACCGGCAGCAGAACCCATGCAGGTTTTCCTGCTGGAAATGCGGATTTATGGCAGGGCAGGGCAGGTGGTCCCCATCGTCCCCAGCTGCTGTGTCTCCTCTTGGGGCACCACATGGCCACAGTCGGGGAATGGTCACAGCCCAAACCCCACTGCCTCAAGGCAAACCCCAGTACAGGTTCTTAACATCCAGCATTTAAAGCAGTCTTTTGGGTTCCTATCTCTTGTTTGTGTACCAAAGAAAACAACAAACAAGGAAAATCTTGAAATCCATACTTGAAGGAAATGTCTGAAAATTATTTTGATCCTTTGATCCTGTATAGACTGGTATGTTGGAAGCCTTGCTGTGTTGGGTTGCCAATCCCTTCTTCAGAGCTATGGGAGACCTAGAGATTGACATGATTAATCTCTTAAATAAGAGAGAATTAACATCTTGCGGGAGAATTCTGAGGGTGCTAAAATCTGTTTATTATATACATACAACTCATTGCACTTCTTTCTTTTTTTTAAATTTCTTAGATTGATTCCCACTTACCCCTACTGTCATTACATATTTTTTCCAAGGCAACCTTGGAAGAGGAGCAATTTCCCAGGTTTATCCCACCTGTGGCACCCCTTGGGGGCCAGGTTTTTGGAGGTGCTGCGCTCAGTGCTCCTGAGGCTTTCCCAATACGAGGGCCAGGCCAGGCACACGGCCAGCCAAGAGGATTTGACACCCGACAGGATTTCCCCTCGACCTGACCAGCCATCCTTCTGCCCAGGTGGAGATGTTACTGCAGGACCCAGGACCCCACCCAGAAATGGGACCCACCTTTCTGTGGTGGGGGTAGGAATGGGCATCCCATGACTTTAGCATTGCGCCAACAGCCTGCATGATGCCACGTCCATGCCACTTGTCTGGGCTGAGGAACACACCAGCACTTCACCATTGTGGTGCCTGTTAGAACCAATAGCATGCCAGTGGTTGTTTTGTGGGCACATGCTGTGGGTGATTCACCACATTTTGGTGAGCCTCATGAGCCGTTCCTCCTGTCTAGCTCTGAAAACTTTTTTTAAATGGAGAACTTCTAGGGTGATGTACAAGGGACTTTTTGATCGCAGGATAGTGCGACTTGCTTTTGGGGTGGTGTGACACCAGAGGGGCAGTGCAGAGGAAGCAATTTGCTTGGCCCTCAGCAGCATTCAGCGTCTCATGAGCTCAAGCACCGTCGCACTAATGCCAATTATTACCACTGCTGTTCACATGCTCTTAAATTTCCTATCACCAGAGCAGGAAAAATACTCTTGAGGGCACTCTCCTAGCGACCACTGTGGTCTGACAGCCCCCTTGAAAGCGGTGATGGAGAAAAGATCCACCCGGCCCTTGGGAACAGCAAACACCATCATTAAAAGCAGAAAGCATGCAGAAAAAGAGCACTTCCCCTGTTTAATGTGGGAGGTGAATCAGCCTGCAACAGCCCTGGGTGCCGCAGCTGTGGTCGCAGAGGGGCTGCAGCCTGGCCAAGCACAAGCCCACAGCAGGCGCCTACAGCAAAGCCCCCTGCCAGCCACGAAACCCCCTCCCGCTAACTACTGCCATAAACCCTTACCCCGCCTCATTCACTCCTTTACGAGCACAAGGAGCTAAATTAATCAGCTAGGCACATGTAATGAATAATTCAGACACCTCTAATCATTAGTCATTTTTACTAAGCTCAGCGATTGCTTGTGCACATGGATGAGAAGAAGAACTTCAGTCACCCGATACCAATTTCATAATGAATTCTTCATTACCCCAAATTGAGGCAGGCCTTGGAATTCATTATATACATCACAAAGCTTCCTATTTCCTCAAAAAACACTCCCCCCAAAAGAAAAAAAAAACTCTCTGGAGTTACTTATACCCCTTTATGTCACATGTAAATTCTACAACACATAGTAATATACTTGCAATGCAGGAAGAGGCATGATTTGCTTTGGCTGATATCCCCTCCTGACTTAAAGGACTTTTCTTCCAAAACAACATATTCATCTTAAATCTGAGGTTTCAGATATGGGTGGTTTGAGGAAGCATCCATGTCACCAGGGCTTGTAACCAGAAATGAGACACAGGGTGCAAATGCGAGACCAAGCTGCCAGCCAGGAAAGCGCAGCAGGGAGGGCATCAACACCCCCAGACTTAGCCTTTGAAAATGGAAAATAGCAAAAAAACCAAGGAACAAACATCCCAATCAACAAAATTCTCTGAAATTTTTGCTACCAGCTGCAGGGGGAGCAGGATTTCCAGCAAACACGGAACTGGCTGGTAAAGAGGCAGAGCTGTTAGTGGAGTATGGAGTGAGCTTTTTAGCCTGTCATTCAGCTAAGTTATTTTCTTTTGAATTGTATAAATTAAGGAGGGGGGGGAACCCACAAAACCAAAAACAAACAGCTGAGACAGATCAGCACAGAAGCATGATAGCAGCAGACAAATACAGCAGCAGGGCACCGGTGCCGCGGCGTCTGCATGCCCACCAGCCACAGCAACCCACCCGAGAGGCTTAGGCAAAAATGCAAAAGGGAGTTGGCTCATCACTGGATTTTAAGCTTTGCTCCTGCCACATTGACTGCTCCCCTGTCCCCAGCCACCTGCAGGGATGACCATAGCATGGCTCAGGTAAAATGTGACAGACACATCTACTCTAGCTACCAGTGCAGCCGTGGCCTTCATACACTATTTCAGAGCCAAAGCCACTGATTTTGTGCATGTCCTTGGCACCAGAGAAGCCCAGATGTCTCCATCTTCCCGGATGTAGAGCTTGATGCTCTCCAGATGGCATCTTGATTGCTTGAAGCTTCACTTGATCAAGTTATCGGGGCTGGATTGGCTCTGTGGTTCAGCCCACCCAGCATCTCTGCATTGTGCTGGGGCACATTTGCCGAGCCCAGTATGTTTTCATCATGCCTTTCTCTACTAGGTGGTGAAGAAAGAGTGCCAGTTAAGCCTGCTGAAAACAGTTATCAAGCTAATAACTCAGCCATTTAAGAAAGGGAAAAAAAAGGCATGCTGAGCTGGCTGGCTAGAGCCAGCACTCAGTGCAGTCCCGGGCAGCGAGGACCAGACGCTCTCTCCTGCAGCTGCCACACACACGCCGTATTAGAGATGGTTAGAAATAGTGTCTCCCTTCAGAAAACTAATCATTACCTCTAATCTAAATACCAGAGGAAAAGAGTTAATTTTCAGATTGAACTACTGCTTTTCAGCTTTACTCTTTCTAACAAGAGAAACATATATCAGCATCATGATCCTTTTTGCAGCAATATAGGCACAGATCTTATGCCTATCTTTTGGTTGTTTTACAAGTTCTTGTGACTTTCACAAGTGATGCACCAAATTTGGTTTGACTCAAACTTTCCATTGCATTAAGTTCCCCTTTGGTGAGATGCTGCTGTCTCATCTGCCCTTTTCTTGGTCTACTTCGTATTTCACGCTGAATTAACTCCCCTTTGCTTAGTGGAGATGTTTCACTCTACATAAGCATAAAGACCAATTTCCCTCACTTCCAATTTTTTAAAAATCTGTTCTGCCCCAGCAATGTATCAGTGCACAGTCATTTGACTATATTTAAAGCAGGGAAGTTCCTCTTTCACTCCAAAACTACTGTTCTGCTCACACTGAACCTGGGAGGTTCAGCAAGCATTTCTTTTCCTTACAACCTCCTTTCTAGCCAACTCGCCCAGTTTGACCTTTGCTGGTTTGTCTTGCTCTCATTAAGGGAAGGGAGCACAAGATCATCCATTTTAACAACCCACCTCACTCCGGAATGGCCTGTGATTTATACTTTTTGATTTTCACAACACTTGCCTGTGTTAGCTGCAAAGCATCCAGCGCCGCAGAGACAATGTGCGTGGAGGTGAGTGATAGCTGCTGGTCCCTCTTGAGATACAGGAGCCGCGTGTGTAGAGGATTGGTCCCTGGTAAATATTTGCCTGCTGATGTCCAACTGTTTGCAGTTCCTCTCAGAGGGGTCTGAAGGCCTTTATTGGAGAAATAAGGTGGGTGGCTTGAGATGTGCTCAGGGACATCAGTCCCCGTCCCTCCTCCTCACACCTGTGCGTCTATGTACCCTCATACTCTCTCCTGCCACTGCCAGGGACTTTGGGAGTGCATCAAACCAGCACTGTTCACCTCCCAAAGAGCTAGAAGGACGATAAAGTTTCACAGGGGTGTATAGCAGGTATCAGAGCTAGACAGAGGACAGACAGAAGGATTTTTGTCTCATATTTGTGCTCTTCATACAGGAATTTGTACACAGTGGTGGGATGATAGTGTCTCTGTTTGGTTGATGTGTGATACCACATGAGAATGGGAAGAAAGTAAGAGGGTTTTTCCAGGGGCAGGGGAAAAGCCTGACCCGTAAGATTTTTTTAATTTTTTTTTTTTTTTTTTTTTTTAAAGTGTGAGACAAGGGAAGAAAAGTAAAGATTTTGATTAAGGGGAGAAGCACCCTGGAAACCCAGCCCTACAGGGTGCACAATTAGGGCCAATAGCAAGTTCCTCACTGAATGAAATGTAGAAATCTCCTAGCACTACAAGTTGCACACTGGGATCCCCCGGGGTATTGCTCCTCAGCCCCCTGTGAGAGCTGCCTCATGCCCCGAAGCATACAGAGTGAGCTTGCTTGCTAATTTATTTGAATAGTAAAACATAGACACTGTTCTTATTTATAGTGACAGCTAAACATGTTTTATCTGTCTAAACCACATGACATGGCAGTCAGGTCCATGAGTTATTATCAGTATTGAAAGCATCAGCTTTTCTAAGTCTATATTTTGCTATTTCTACAGTTACCGGTACTGTATTATTTCAGCTCTTCTAGGCTGGAGCCAAGTCCCTGTGCTACAGCAGGTACCAGGCTGGCTTGCTGTCCCTCACATTGTGCCAAGTGCCCAGCCATGGGCAGCGCTGCCTCATCCCACCCTGTTGGTGCTGGACCCAGTGCCGTCCCTCCAACGCTGAGCGACAGCCGGGCCCCAGCACACTGAGGGGGAGAAGGACGGCGGAGGAGCCGCGCTCCCCACCTGCATGGGGCATTTTGCTGTGACAGTCCCTTGCCGCTCTCTCCCAGCTCTGCCATGCTGTTGCTGGTGTCTGTCTGCCCTGTCTGCCGGGCTGCACCGCCTGCAGCAGCATGGGGCCATGGTGCTCCCTTGGTACCCTCCAGCTTGTGCTTATAGGAAAGGAAGAAAGTGTTTGCCGTGTCCAGTGTGTGGCTTCCAACAAATATTGCTCTTTCCTCTCCAGTGAGGTTACTAAGTGCCTCCACTGACAGCCTGCCTCTCCTAAGCCACAGGCAGGCAGACGTGGTTTGGTCTTACTCACAGTCCCACATGGATGGAAACACCCGAGTCTCATGTACCATTCCCCGGGGTCCACACACATGCACCTCAGCAAAACCCTGGTGAGCCATGTGCCTCCGCCCCACAGGGCGCACACCTGTGCTGTCCTCTGCTCATCACAGACTCCAGACTCCAGGGCATTTCTCACTGGACATCCCACCACCTTTCTTTGGGCTAATAGAATAGCTTCGAAGCTCATTAAAACAGTCAGATTGGCCAGCTGTGCAATATGTGCTTTTACTTGCCTGCAAGCAGAACATCTCTGAGCTTCCTGGCAGGATATTGCCAAAGCTGCAGGTCCCACGTGGTACCAGGGACCCTGTCCCTCCCAGGCTGGCCCTTTAACCACCCAGGGCTTTCTCTGGGAGCAGGGCTGGGAGAGGAGGAGGGTGGCACTGCTCTGGCTGTGCCCATGCTCCCCATTGCAGCTTGGCAGCTGGGACAAGCGCAATGCTCTGAGCATCTCTGCTGCCTTGAGCTGCTGCTGCAGGCTATTCCAGGGCGGCATTTCCCTGCATGCAATAGTCCCAGGCTCTGGTTGACCTTTGTGCAATCAACAGACAAAGGCAGGTCAAGCACATTTAGTGTGTTTCCCTGGTACCCACCAGGGAGACTTCTCTACATAACAGATAGATCTATTTTCAGTTAAACTGAAAAGCCTTCATAGAAATTTTAAAGACTCAGCGTATCAGATAGGATCTTTGTCTAGCCTGAGCTCAACCTTCCTTCCATCCTCTTGCTGCAGCATGTAACTGCAGTTCAGATCATATTAATTTTGACATGTTCCTTCTAGAAACATTCCCAACCTGCTCTTTTTTATCTCCTCTCTGCAAGGTTTCCTTAAGACCTGTCTTAGAATAAGCTTTGTTACAAGACTTATGAAATTCAGAATTTAAAACTACCTTGTGGGGATCCTTTCTTAGGAATTAATAATTCATCCAGAAGAGTAAACAATCCTCAATGTGTGCTAACTTCGATAAGAAAGTATTATAGATGAGACATGCTTCAAATTAGTACAAGAGAGACTCAAGGTATTCATTTCAAAAACACACTCCACAAAACCCCAGCATTGTGCATTGCAAGCCTGCTCTAAGTCTTCCTAGGGTTCTGGCTGGTATGTTTTCAAATAATTCAAAATTCTGTTTAGTTGGTTTGTTTGGGTTTTGGGTTTTTTTTTTTTTGTTTGTTTTTTTAAGTGCCATATTTATATTCACAGTAAATACCTCTTGCAGTTTCACTATCTATTTTTCACAGATTACAGTAAATAAAAGCTATAGCTGTGAAGGTTTAGGACTGAAGGAGATTCCTGAAAAACTACCTGTCACAACCGAAATCCTCGACTTCAGCTTCAATGTGCTCCCTTCCCTCCAGAATTCAACTTTCTCTGAGCTGAAGTCTCTTCTCTACTTGGACTTAACAAGGTATGGGAGAGCATCCTCACTTCTGTGCATCAGGTTGGTCAAACCCCCTGCCTGAAGCAGTATTCTGGAGCACACCAGAGCAGCATTTCCCTGCCTTCCTGGAAACCACCAGTAGCACTTGCAGACAGCTGTGAAGTATTTTTCTAAGCAGAGATTGACAGCTTGGGCAATATCTAGGTTTCTGCTCTGGTGATAATCATTTGCAGGACAGTCGGTGAAATATGCATTTTCTACATATTACTGCTGCTAAGACAGTAGTGACAGCAAAGGCACTAAAGCAATTTTTTATTTCACTTTTCTATAAAAATATTATTCCCTAAACCCCAGAGAAAGACATGTTTGGTCCTTGTAAATGCCCAACTTTTTCTATAGGAAAAGAGATTTTCATTTTATTAAGCTGGACACTAAAAACCTCAAGTCTCTCTGACTTCTACCAGTGTCTCCACACACCCATCATTTCAGGGCAGGTTTTTCTTCTCACCAGGACCCTGAATATCAATGTGAGCTTACAAATACCAGATAAGTGTCACTGGAAAAGACAGACACCTTTATCCTGGTGAAGCAACTGATCATGAGCTCTTACAGATATGAAGTACCATTTGGGTTATCACATATACTGGGAGAGTTTTGCACGACAGGCCACTGATGCTGGTTTCTGTTGCTTTCTCAAGGTGTCAGATCAACTGGGTGTATGATGGCTCCTTTCACAGCAACAAGCAGCTGAAGACAATTGTGCTGACTGGGAACCTGCTCATGTTTCTGTCTGACACAGCGTTCTCTGGCCCACAGTCCCTGAAGCAGCTTGTCTTAACACAGACAGGAATAACTAGTATGTCCTTTATTCCAATGACAAATCTGGACAGCTTGGATACCCTCATCTTGGGCAGCAACCACATCTCTTCGCTGCAGCTTCCTCCCAACTTTCCCACTCAAAACCTCAAATACCTTGACTTTCAAATGAACAACATAAGAGCAATCACAGTAGAAGATGTCCACGTTCTGCAGAAGACCAGCAATATAACTCTCATCTTTAAAGGCAATGACATTACATACATTGAACCTGGGGCTTTCCAGTCCCATTTCTATACTTTGGACTTTGGGGGCTGTGCTGACATCCCTCGGGTCCTAGCAGGGCTACAGAACTCCACAACCCAGACTCTTTGGCTGGGAACATTTCATGGTGTGGAAAAGGAGTCCTACATAAGCCCGAATGTTTTACACGGCCTTTGCAATATTACTGTCAAGGATCTCTATCTGCAGCTACGGCACTTCAGAAACCTAAACGCCAACACATTTCAGTGCTTGACCAGGCTCCGAAAGCTGGACCTCACTCAAACGCACATCAGTGCATTGCCCCCCGGTATCAGTGGCATGAGCTCGCTAGTAGAGTTAGTTCTCAACGCAAACTCCTTTGAGCACCTCTGCAACATCAGCTCTGCCACCTTCCCCTCCCTCACCCACCTCCACATCAAGGGCAACTCACAGGTCCTGCAGCTGGGCTCTGGCTGTTTGGAAAAACTGGCAAAGCTTCAACACCTCGATTTAAGTAAGAGTCATATTAAAAGCTTTGACTGCTGTAATGAAGCGCTGAGTGGTTTGAGCAGTCTTCGGTACCTGAATCTGAGCCACAACATAAAGCTCCACCTCCGAGACCTGCTCATTAAGGACAGTGCTAACCTGGAGCTGCTGGACCTAGCTTTTACTCCTCTTCATATCGACACTTCACAGGGACCTTTCCGAAATTTGCACTTCTTGCAAGTGCTGAATCTTTCCTCCTCTCACATTAATACTAGCATTCAGCATCTCTTTCAGGGCCTGGAAAACCTCATGCTCTTGGACCTTAGTCAAAATAACTTTGAGTCAGGGATCATGCCAAAGGACAAACTGTTCCAACAGCTATCCAATTTAGAGGTGCTAATTTTATCATCCTGTGAACTGACAGCAATAGGCAGCCAAGCATTTCACAGTCTCAAGAAGTTACAGCATGTTGATCTGAGCCACAACAAACTTACTGCATTCAGCACAGATGCATTTTCAAACCTCAAGAGCATCTATCTCAATTTTGCCCACAACAGGATCCGTATTGTACCACGTGACAAGCTAGTGTCCCTAGCTGGCCGCTGCATAATCAATTTGAGTTACAACCCTCTGGACTGCACCTGCTCCAATATTGGTTTAATCACCTGGTACAAGCAGAATCTGGATAAAATTGAAGACCCTGAAGGAACGACATGCTCTGAACCCAAATCGCTAGCTGGTGCTCAGCTGGCCACCGTCTCACTCTCCTGTGGGATCAACACTACAGGAATCATTGCAGTTGTCCTGGCTATTTTATCGTGTGCTGCCATCTTCATTTGGGGTGCTCGCTATTTCAAACGAAATTACCAGCAAATATAAGTTTATGATGGAGCTATAGCAAAGATGTACAGCAATTGTGTTAAGATGAAAGACAACTTACTGTTTTTGTTTGTGACCTGTATTTTCTTAACTTTTGTAATCCCCTTTCCATTTGTATTATAACTTTTAGAAAAATAATGAAAAAAAAAATTATTTGAGAACTGAAAAAATAAAATATAACCTGAGCCTTGAACATGAATAACTTCTGTTATAGAGAAATCCCAGTTCAGCTCAATGTTAGCGCTGGTGTCCCAGCTACCATAGTAGGAGTAGCTAATGCATCTGTAAAGGGAAGATCCAAGAGTGAAAATGCAAAACTTGTTCTCTTTGAAAAACAGAAAACCAAAACACCTCCACTACCACTCCTAACAACAACAACAAAAAAACCCCACACCAATGAAACCCTCACCATCTACCAAATGCCCTTGAAAAACAATATTGTTTAAGAGCTAGCAGTATTGTACCCTGCCCTGCTAAAAAGAAAAAAAAACCTTTCTGTGAAGAACAGGTACACCATCCAGAGTCACATAAAACCCACTCCTGCAGGACTGACAGAAACCGCCTGTATCATCTCTGAGATTTCTTTAAAATATTTTTGATCCTTGTAAAGTTAATGGGCATTGAACCTCTGTCTGTCCATCTTTTGTCCCCGGGGCAGGCCCTGCTCCTGCACTGTTTACTAGACTCCATAGTAAGCAGGGACTAGCAACAATTTCAGCTTTAACCATAAAACTTGTAGATTTGGTCAAGAATTCGCAGGTGCTTAGCACTATACTTGCTTGTACAGGGCAAAAAACCAACACTACAAGACTTTCCTTTGCCAGCCCAGAGTGGACTGTTTCCTCCAGCAGCAGTCCAGGAGAGAAAGCTAGAGAATGCAAAAGGGGCTGCGCAGTGGGGAGCAGCAACTTCATCCCACAGATGCTCCTGGTGCCTACAGCTACTTCACATTGCTTCTGGTGTGCATCCCTTGAGTGAAGTCAGAGTCTCTTTGGTCTAATAGGATATGCAACAGCTAGGCAGAAAAAAAGACAGACTTTTTACTTTTACTGAACAACTGAATCTCTTTTTCTGCCATTACATGTGAATAAACCCAGTGGTAAGAGTATGTGCATTTGACCAAGGGTCTGATAGGGGCTTGCCATGCTTACTCATCTGCCCTGTGTTACCATAGCCTGATTTATGGCACTAGTGCTTTAAATAAGAGGCTTAACCCTGATGTATAGACACAACCTTCTCAGAGGGTATGACCCTTCTGTCTCCATGGCAGAGCACACACCACATGGAGTCTCATCCTGCCCTAGCAAGGCTCTCCAGTGTGTTAAGCCAGGAGCTGTGGTTGCTCACAGAGACATGGAAGTTAAGCTCTCTCTTGACACTTTCCATGCAGGACTTCACATTCAGCTTCAGCTCCTGCCTCAAAGGCATTTCTTTGACATTTTCCTCTGTAACATGCTGACTAGCTAAGATTTCAAAGATCCCTGCTGGACTAGAAAGTTTTTGCTCATTTCCAAAGACGCTGCTGACAAGAATCCCTGCTTGGTCTTCTCAAGTAAGAAATACCTCTCTTACTCAATGTCCTGGTTTCAGCTGTTTACACTAGTCAAGGACTTTTCAGCTTCCCATGCTCTGCCAGGTGCACAAGAAGCTGGGAGGGAATGCAGGCAGGACAGCTGATCCCAATTAGCCTCAGGGCTATTCCATACCACCTGATGTCAAGCTCAGTATATAAGCTGGGGGAGTTCGCTGGGGAAAGAAGTGGTTGCTGCTTGGGGACAGG